>CM033647.1:22815870-23003084 GCA_019512145.1 Engystomops pustulosus
CTCAGTGGTGAGAAAATAACTCATGGTGAGAAGGCAACTCAGTGGGTGACAGGCAAACTCAGTGCGTGAGAAGGCAACTCAGTGCGTGAGAAGGCAACTCAGTGGGCGAGAAGGCAACTCAGTGGCGAGAAGGCACTCTGTGGCGACATCTGTGGGCGAGAAGGCAACTCTGTGGGCGAGAAGGCAACTCGTGGGCGGAAGGCAACTCAGTGGGCGAAAGGCACTCAGTGGCGAGAAGGTAACTCATTGGGCGAGAAGGTAACCAGTGGGTGAGAAGGTAACTCATTGGGAGAGAGGTAAATCAGTGAGCTAGAAGGCAACTCTTGTGGCCGAGAAGGCAACTCAGGGGCGAGAAGGCAACTCTGTGGGCGAGAAGGCAACTCAGTGGGAGAGAAGATAAATCAGTGAGCTAGAGGCAACTCTGTGGGCGAGAAGGCAACTCAATGGTTGAGAAGGCAACTCAGTGGGCAGAAGGCAACTCAGTGGGCTAGAAGGCAACTCAGTGGACAGAAGCAACTCAGGGGCGAGAAGCAACTCTGTGGGTGAGAGGCACCTCAGTGGACGAGAAGGCAACCAGGGGCAGGAAGGTAACTCAGTGGGTGAGAAGGCAACTCAGTGGGTGAGAAGGCAACTCAGTGGGCGAGAAGGCAACTCAGTGGGCGAGAAGGTAACTCAGTGGGCGAGAAGGTAACTCAGTGGGTGAGAAGGTAACTCAGTGACTGAGAATGTAACACAGTGGCTGAGAAGGTAACTCATTGGCTGAGAGGGTAACTCAGTGGCTGAGAGGGTAACTCAGTGGCTGAGAGGGTAACTCAGTGGCTCAGAGGGTAATTCAGTGACTGAGAATGTAAGTCAGTGGGTGAGAAGGTAACTCAGTCGGTGGGAAGGTAAATAAGTGGGTGGGAAAGTAACTCAGTGGTTGGGAAGGTAACTAAGTCACTGAAAAAAATGTAACTCAGTGGGTGAGAAAGTTACCCCATGTGGGTGGGAAGGTAAATAGTGACTGAGAATGTACCACATGGCTGAGAAGGTAACTCATTGGCGGAGAGGGGTAACTCATTGGCTGAGAGGGTAACTCACTGGCTCAGAGGGTAATTCAGTGACTGAGAATGTAAGTCAGTGGGTGAGAAGGCAATTCAGTCGGTGGAAGGTAAATAAGTGGGTGGGAAAGTAACTCAGTGTGTGGGAAGGTAACTAAGTCACTGAGAATGTAACTCAGTGGGTGAAAGGTTACCCATGTGGGTGGGAAGGTAAATAAGGTGTGGGAAAGTAATTCAGTAGGTGGAAGGTAATAAGTGGGTGGGAAGTAACTCAGTGGTGTGGAAAATAACTCAGTGGGTGGAAGGCAACTCAGTGGGTAGAAGGCACACTCAGTGAGTGAGAAGGTACCATAGACTAGAATGCAACTCAGAGAATGAAAAGGTAACTCAGTGACGAGAAGGCAACTCAGGGGCGAGAAGTAATTCAGTGGACGAGAAGGCAACTCAGTGGTCGAGAAGGTAACTCATTGGGCGAGAAGGTAACTCAGTGGGCGAAAAGGTAACTCAGGGGCAAAAAGGTAACTCAGTGGTGAGAAGGTAACTCATGTGACGTGAGAATGTAACACATTAGCTGAAGGTAACTCAGTTGCTGAGAATTGTAACTCAGTGGCTGAGAAGGTAACTCAGTGGCTGAGATGTAACTCATGGCTGAGAATGAACTCAGTGGATGAGAAGGTAACTCAGTGGGTGGGAAGGTAATAAGTGGGTGGAAAGTAACTCAGTGGTTGGGAAGGTAACTAAGTCACTGATTTAACTCAGTGGGTGAGAAGGTTACCCCATGGTGTGGGGAAGGTAAATAAGTGGGTGAGAAAGTAATTCAGTAGGTGGGACGTAAATAGTGGGTGAGAAAATAACTCAGTGGGTGAGAAGGTACTCTAGACTGAGAAGGCAACTCAGTGGGTGAGAAGGTAACTCATAGACTGAGAAGGCAACTCAGAGAATGAGAAGGTAACTCAGTGGCTGGATATAGCTACCAGTGGCTGTGGGGGGCAACTCAGTGGCTGAGAAGGTAACTCATGTGGTGAAAGGCAACTCAGTGGGTGAGAATGGCAAGTCAGTAAGGTGGAAGGCAACTCAGTGAGTAAGAAGTAACTCAGTGGGTAAGAAGGTAAATGGTAACTTTCAAATTTTAGTAGCCGAGGAGTATTCCCATCTCACAGAGTTACGGCATGAGCTTAGATATGCTATGAATGTGTGTTTGATGTGACTCCCACTCCTTGCGCTCTTCATTCATCCTCCATTTCGTGGATTGTTTGGAAATGGAGAGGTGGCTTCTCATTCATATCTGTTGGAGTTCCACAAATAGTCAACTGGTGCTGCAGCCATAAGTGAGCAGATAGGTGGCAGCACATGCGTCTCTATCCATTCACTTTTATGAGAGTTTGAGAACAGAATACTTGCTTGCATAAAAGTGAAAGGAGAGAGGCCCACATGTGTGGCTACCTCTCCATTCCCAAGGCCATGGCACCATGTTTTATCACCATGACTTGTAGCTTGGCATGAGGTTTGTCCCCTTAATGAAACTGGTAACCACAAACCCCATAACACACCCTAACGTACTGTATATGTTGCATTAATCGTGGCATAATGAGGCCAGTGGGCTCCTTTGCATTGCTGCTTAGGCTCGAAAAAAACTTTTGTTCCCATCAGTTTCTTCTCCAAGACCAGTCAAAGAGGTGGGAGAGCTCCTGGATCCAGTCACCTCCCGCCTTCTCAGGGTCGTTTTGTGCAGTGTAAACCCACCTATGTACAACTTCTTGTCACAGCCCCCAGCTCCACGTCAATATAACTTGATTTGAACATTCCACTCATGTATTCGCTCTGTACCGGCTACAGAGTCGCACATGCGTGAATTTTCAGCTGAAAACATTGGGGCTAGATTTCTGTAAGCCTGAAAATGGGCATTAAAAAAAGCCTAAAATAGGTGCAATTACTGGTTCACAGCAAGAAATTGTGTCTATTTCCCTCTTATGCCACCTCCAACACCAATGGGCAGGGATACTGCCTGCCAAAAATGCTAAATCACCCCCATAGTTTATTATATGTGGTATTTAATTCACAGTGTAATAAAAGCAGTGTAATTTTTCCCATACACCCATTGGAGGGAATTTATCAATGTATCGGGGGTATGCCAGTCTAGAGCGAGAAAATGCTATTTTCTTCGCCAGATTTATTCACTGTGATACATAATTTCGGTGAAGTATAGACTGTCAATTTAGACTGCTTGCTTTTGAAATTTTCAGTTTCAGGTATTGCCTGTCTCAAATCATAGCTTGTCTTGTGTTATTGTTGCTATATAGTGTCCCTGGCTGCTGCATTTTCTGTTATGTAGGAGATGAGATGGGGAGCAGTGTCTCCTCCTATATTGTGTCAGTGATATAGAGGACTTCATACAGCAAGTTGTTGTTCAGACCTTAGTAAATTAACAATATATTAATGTCCACGGGTGCTCCTGCGATCCACGTCTCGGGTCGCAGGCGCACCCGTGCCCCTCTCTGTGACGGCGTCCTGGCACGGCTCACTTACCTCTCCATGCTTCTGCTCCCATCCGGGTTCCCAGCGCGCTCTCCCCGTTCCCTAGGGCGCGAGCCGCACCACTCGTAAATTTAAAGGCTCAGAGCGCCGCTGATTGGCCACTTCCCAGATTCCTGAAATCCGGTTTCTCACAGCATTCCCCCTCCGGATCCTTGCTTCCCTCTCTGTAGATTCCTGTGTGTTGACCTCCTGTTGTGATCCCGGACTGTTCTTGACTCTGCTCCTTTGCTGTCAGCCCTGACCTTAAACCGTTGCCGCCCTGCATGACCTACTGCCTGTCCTCCTACCCAGATTGCCTGACGATTGTGTACCTCGACCTTGGCTGTCACCGGGGACAAAGTTGTCCTGTGGACATCCTGCTGGCACCACAACACAAGCAGACCATTGTTTTGGCGGCAGGCGGCTCTGTGAAAACCGTTTCACTTAGACTTTGTTGGTCCCAGTGTTGGCTTGGTCATTTTCGAGTGGTCCAAGGGGGTCACTACCCCAGAATGACCTGAATTAAATCAGGAAAGCCAAACACGGAAAGAAAACTGATAAAAGTAGTGAATAATAGTCCTTAAACCCTTCGCCTTGACTTGATACGTATTCGTCATAGTATGCGGGTCGTTCCCTCGCACCTTCGTAGTATCACGTCATGGCGATCCCCGGGCTTCAGAGCTGAGCCGCTTGTGATCGCCGCTGATCCCACGGTAGCGGCTGCGGTGTGATCCGCATAACCGCCGGGATCGCGACTATCGCGATCCCGACTGTTTACCCTATAAAACAGAACGGCCGCGTCAAAGTGACCGCAGCGTCTAGGTGCATCGGTCGCGACGATCGTCACCCTCCGTGCAGGCACGTTGCCTGGCAACCTGAGCCCGATCGAGTCCCTCTGGGCTGCATATGGCAGCTGCCTGCTAGGATCGTGCACTGGCACGATCTAACAGTGCACTGTCAGCCTATGCAGATGCATAGGTCTGACTATGTATATGCGTTCATACATGTATTGCAGCATTTACAATGAACAGTGATCAAATGATCACTTGTCATGTCCCACCGTCACCGGGACAAATAAAACAGTAAAAAAAAGGTGAAAAAAAAGGTGCACGACTAAAAAAAATTATTTAAAAAAATAAAGAGTCCCCTCTAAGGTAGTCCCGTCCCATGTCAGTATCAAATAAAACTAAAAAAAAATGAAATCACAAAAAAACACAAAATATTGGGTACACAACAGTCCGTAACAACCCCCGTCCATAAAACTAAATGGTCACTGAACCCGTACGGTATAACGCCGTAAAAAAACACACAACAAAACATCACAAAAATTATTACTTTTCACATCTGACCGCAGTAAAAAGTGCATAAAGGGGGAATAAAAATAAATGTACCCCAACATGATACCAAGAAAAAGGACAAAAACGTTTCCAAAAAAGAGCTCTAAACCAGCGCTGTAAACAAAAAAATTACAATGTTCTGCCCCTTGTTACATGCGATACAAAACAAGCAAATTTCCACAAAAGTGAGTTCTATGTACTGCAAAACCAAGTTAACCATAAAAAAGACCATATAAATGGGGTATCGCCGTAATCGTGATGACCCGTAGAATAAAGATAACACAACTTATTTTTTTTATGGTATGTGAACGTCGGGGGGAAAAAATGCTAAAAACCATAAACAAGAATAATGATTTTTTTAACCACCACCAAGAAAGAGTTAATAAATCTGATTTATTAGCTATTCGGACCCCCCGTAAATGATGTACCTGAAAGTGGATCTCATCCCACAAAAATAATCCCCCATATGTCCAAATTACAAAAAAAAAAAAACATTTTATAGCCTGTAGATGTGACATTGCAGGTCAGCTCTGAATGACGCCTCTTCCGTTCTATGCCCCGGCCGTGCGGCCGTACAGCAGTCACCCCACACATATGGGGCTCCTCTGACTCGGACATTGTGTATCAAACTTTGTGGAGTTTTTTGTCATTTAATACTTTGTGACGGTTTAATTTTTGGCCAAAGACTTATATTTGTCTAAAAAAAATGACAGGCTTGTAATTAGACCTCCATTTTGTTTTAACCACTTTGAAGCATCTAAGTTAACATACTTCTTAAAGTGGATTTTTTTACACATGAGGGTGGTAGTTTCTAAAATGGACATGATTTTTATGGGGGTTTACTGCTGTTTAGGCCTCTCAGTCATTTACACTGAGGAGTGCCTCTAAATAAGGTTTTGTTTTTGGGTTTCTTTTCCTAAAAAGAGAAAAATTGCTGCTCCCAAAACATTCTGAACCTCCTAACAACCTAGAAAAGAGAGAAGATGCATAACACCCTGTGCCGATATAAAGCAGACATTCGGGAAATTTAGTTATAAAAGTTACTTGGGTGCTATGACTATCTGCCTGAAAGCAGAGAACATTTTGAACTATGAAAATGAAGAATTTTTAGAAATTTTTGCCAAAATTTCAATTTTTTTCATAACTAAAAACACAAAAGATATCATCAAAATTTTAATATTACTTTGAAGTACAATGGTGACGGACGGTAAACAATTCAAAATCCCCTGGATATGTGAAAGTGTCAAAAGTTTAAACCTCCTAAATCACCAGGGCAAATTTTAAAATCAGGCCCCCTGGTCCTAAAGGTCTAAATGCATAGACACGAAGGGTAATGGATGGTATGCACATGACGGCTTATTCTAACATGTCACCGTGACAGATCCCACAACTCGTCACCCCAAACTCTGATACATAATGTACCCAACTCTATGAATCACTCTCATCTTTCAGTCTTCTCCCTTCTGTATAGACTAGATGTAAACACTGATGTAACTTGCCGCAACCTCCATTAGCCTTACGCTTTAACACTACTTATTAGCCTGACATTATGTGTTTCTTCTGCTGATGGATAGGAGTTAGTCCTCTCTTACTCTTCCATTTCCATTACACACAAGCTTAGATTACACGGGACATGCTCTTCTGTCATCCTGTTGATGCTTGATAGAATAACTTTTGCTGTACATGGTACCAGTCTGCCATTCCCATTCTGTCTATCCTCATTTTCATTTTATATGTGTTGACAACGTTGTAATCATTAAGTAATTTTTTAGTAAATGTTAAAAACATTTTTGGTAATTTAGAAAAATTCATTTATATATTTTAATTATTATCTCAACCACTTTTTAATTCTTTAATATGCAGTGGTTCCACCTGTAAGATCTAGACAAAAATTGGACAGCATATGTTTCCCGATGTGAGCATGACCTAAGGCTAGTGACACACAGGATGTAATTGGGCTGGCGTTAGCCACAAGATTACCGCATGGGGACTTAAAGTGACAACTGAGTGGAGGAGATTTTATAACCATCTCTTCCATATTCATTGTTTGGAAAAATCAGCACGAGCAAATGATTGCACTGAGGGTTTTGAATCTGCAACATTTTCATTATTCTGCGGAATGCAGATTTATCTTTTGCAAGGTTGAACTCTGCCCCTGCCCACAGATAAATCACAGCTGAAAGCAGTGGCAGAAACCAGTAGTTTTAGTCTGACCTTTGAACTACCGGAATGACCAGGGACTTCCTTACATCCACTGTCTCCAATATTCTGTATTGAGACATATCCTGGATACACCATAGGTGGCCCAAACTTATCTCAAGAAGGGGGATTCTGTAGACCACCTTCCACTGCAACCATATGCAGCCACTCTTTATCTGGTCTATGGGAACACCGATTATAGCTGAGAGTATGTCTCTGCTCTCCTTATACATGAAGTAGAGCAGGGCTGTGCATGCGCACAAGGGTCCTAGAAGTAGGAATGTGTGGGATGTCAAAATCTATCTTCATTTTGGTACTCCCAGCATTGTAGTTCTGTAGATTTGTTGGTCTCTAGTGCAATAACAAATATTGGAACCATGAAGGGAGATATATGGAGTCGACAGCGATGCAAACCACAGGTGATGGTTTTACACATTAACCCGAACCCGAACCAGAACCCGCTCCCCTATTTCTGATGGTGTGCGACACATTCCCCTGTTTAAATACTGTCAAAGCCACGAAATCCCCTAAAACGACGTCAATATGACAAAAGTTCTGGCCGCGGACCCCATAGTAAATAAGCCCCATATCTTAGAAGAACTGTGAAATTATGTACTAATTTATTTCATTTACATTGTTCCTAAATCCTACCTTTTACCTTACATGTCACTGCTTAAAGTAACATGTCCTCCCATTATTGGTTGATTGGCATACATGGAGGTTCGGGGAAAGCCCTGGCTAGCAAGCGATTATACAAGTATCCGTGGGTTAGACCTGTGTAAGAGTTGTTACTAAGGGTAGAAGATTCAGAGGTTAATCACTTACATCTGTTGAATACCAACACACCGCTTGTGATATCTTCATCTCTACAAGATTTCTTCTGGTGCCAATGTCTGGTCCTGATAGGACCGCCCTGCATGACCCTGATAGGAAGAAAAGCCCTCCATTCATGACCTTTATTATTCCTGGAAGGATTCCAACTGTACTGTTGTGTGTCCCTTGTCCTCCCTGGGGAGTAACAGGGATACAAAGTACACAGTTCAGTCATTTAAGAGTTTGGCCTTATATAACTAACTACTCCCGAAGTTGAGCAGTTCCTCTTATCCAGATTTGGAGGATCTTTATTAGCAATGTACATGGCTTGATTCAGCTACAATCCCTTCCCTCAATCATCACGCAACTCTGTGGGCGAGAAGGCAACTCTGTGGGCGAGAAGGCAACTCAGTGGGCGAGAAGGCAACTCAGTGGGCGAGAAGGTAACTCAGTGGGCGAGAAGGTAACGCAGTGGGTGAGAAGGTAACTCAGTGGGAGAGAAGGTAAATCAGTGAGCTAGAAGGCAACTCTGTGGCCGAGAAGGCAACTCAGGGGGCGAGAAGGCAACTCTGTGGGCGAGAAGGCAACTCAGTGGGAGAGAAGATAAATCAGTGAGCTAGAAGGCAACTCTGTGGGCGAGAAGGCAACTCAATGGGTGAGAAGGCAACTCAGTGGGCTAGAAGGCAACTCAGTGGGCTAGAAGGCAACTCAGTGGACGAGAAGGCAACTCAGGGGGCGAGAAGGCAACTCTGTGGGTGAGAAGGCAACTCAGTGGACGAGAAGGCAACTCAGGGGGCAGGAAGGTAACTCAGTGGGTGAGAAGGCAACTCAGTGGGTGAGAAGGCAACTCATGGGCGACGATTCAACTCAGTGGGCGATAAGGTAACTCATGTGCTAGAAAGGTACCTCAAGTGGTTAAAGGTACTCATTTTACTGAGAATGTAACACAGTGGCTGAGAAGGTAACTCATTGGCTGAGAGGGTAACTCAGTGGCTGAGAGGGTAACTCAGTGGCTGAGAGGGTAACTCAGTGGCTCAGAGGGTAACTCAGTGGCTGAGAATGTAAGTCAGTGGGTGAAACATGGACAGATGCGCCTCATTTTTTGGTAAGGACAGCCGATTTTTAGAAGCCTAGATTTAAAATGTTAAGATTGGTGCATTCCCCTACCCACCCCCCCCCATATGGGGTTTATCCACTATATGAATGAGTTTTCCATACTAATACTACCCCCACATGTCAGATATATATATCTAGCCTTTGAAAACGTATCGGTTGTAGATATCGAACTGCGCGGTGAGCAAATGACGAACACCTCCCTACTGTATCTCATCACCCACTTACTGATGACACAGACATGTTCAACGTCTATAGCTGCAGGAAAAATTCATGAGAATTATTTGCCTCCCGGCTTATCAATTAACCACTACGGATGCACTTTCGGATATTTCCTAGTATCCTCCGTGTCTGCTCTCGCTGTAGGAGATCGCTGTGCATGGCTGACTGCTTGTCACCTCATTCCTATAGAAAGCAAACAATTGAAACCGTAATTACTTGTAGCAAAATGAGTGGATAACGGCTGTGACTCAGCTGCAGTCCAAGTCTCCTGGATGGGGGTGTACGTATGACATGGTTTCCATACAAATGTGATGCCTGAAAACTTATATAAACTTCAATTAAACCTATTCTATACCTGACTATAAGACAGTTGGAATTATATCTGTAAATGCTGTATTTTGTTAACAGTGATTAGAGTGTGTTATTCTGAGTACCGTATATCCTCGTGTATAAGCCGATTTTCAGTCACAAAATGTGCTGAAAAACGTCCCCGCTCTCTTATACACGAGTCTAGTCATAAAAAAAATCTTTAAAAAATAACAAACTTAATACTCACCCTCCGGTGGCCCCGTACCTGCAGCACTGCTAACCCTGTCGTCCAGGTGCCTCTTCTGGGCTTCGGCGCCCGTCTTCTGTCTTCAACTAACTTCGTGCCGGGCGCCGCTAGTTTTTTTCCTCCATGTGGCGCCAAGTATGACGCCTCCGCGGCGCGTCATACTAGGCGCCGTCCAGGTGAGAACAATGGCTTCCCGGCACGAAGTTAGTGAAGACAGAAAAGGGCGCCGAAGCAAGACCCGCGCGGACTCGGTGGCAGCGCTGCAGGTCGGGCCACCGGAGGGTGAGTTATATAAGTTTATTATTTTCTTTTAATGCTGGTCGGTCTGTAATACTTACGTTTGGGGAAAGTGCTTGTATACTACTGGGGGCATTGCTGTATACTACTGGGCAGTGCTGTATACTACTGGGGGCCTGTGCTGTATACTACTGGGCTGTCTGTATACTACTGGGGCAGTGCTTTATACTACTGGGGGCTGTGCTGTATAACTATCGGGGGGCAGTGCTGTATACTACTGGGTGTGGCAGTGCGTTTACTACTGGGGGCATGCTGTATACACTGGCGGCAGGCTGTATACTACTGGCATGGGTATACTACTGGGGGCAGTGCTGTATACTACTTGGGGCAGTGCTGTATACTACTGGGGGCAGTGCTGTTATACTGTAGGGATCACTACTGGGGGCAGTTACTGTTACTACTGGGGGCGAGTGCTGTATCCTACTGAGCTACTGGGGGCGCTGTTATACTACTCTGGGGCAGGCTGTATTACTTGGCAAGCTTAACTACTGGGGGCAGGCGTATATACTATACTTTTGGACAGGCTGTATATTACTAGGGAAGCTGTAACTACTGGGCAGGCGTATACTCTGGACGTGTATACTACTGGGGCAGGCTGTATACTACTGGGGCAGCTGTTCATACTGGGGTGGTCTGTGACTACTGCATTTCCCACCCTCGGCTTATACTCGAGTCAATAGGTTTCTTTTCCCCGTTTTTGATGGTAAAATTGGGGTCTGGCTTATACTCGATTATATTGGTATATTTAAGAATCCTTGTTTTCCTGGTAATCTCCCTTTAAACAATATTCAAAACACTCAGGGCGCCATCAGGGGGGCTTTAGTGTGACTGTGTTCAGGCCCCAAAGAGAGGGGACCCAAAGTCAGAGAAAACCCCCCCTCTCTTCCATGGTAGGAAACTCACTATGTATACACAGGGGTGGTGATCATTCTGTGGAGGGGAGGGGGCACAAACTTGCCATTCAGGGCCCCATCGTCCTCACAGTGTAACAGCCTGTGCATCTGCAGCACGAGGGCTATGGTACACTCACAGGAGCCCTTCAAGGCTAATCATTTTAAAGTTAATTTTAAAAGGAAGGAGACCATGGATAATAATTAAAGAAATTACCACATCACAGTGCCTGGATCTAGAGTATGTCCCTGGTTCATCAAGTTGATTTTGATGGTAGATTCTTTGAAAAAACATGAGCATGTAATGAATTAATAAAAGATGAGAACGACATTCTGCCCTATTCAATACTATGAGAGCATTGGAAAGTGGCGAGCAAACACCCTGCCTCTGACGCTCTTATAGATGAATGAGAGTGCCAAATAACCCATTCCCTAATTGGGGGTCCCAGTAGTCAGATAAGATGAATAGGGGATAACCATCGAATGTGGTAACCACCTCCTTAACCAAGCTTTACAACCAGCGTCCTAACCATTAAAGCTAATATATTGTGTTATCAAGCAAACAGCTCTTGTTACGGACTCTCAAGACCTCTGTATGTGGCTGGTGTGGTTGTCCATAGACTTTACCTTTTTTCCAGCTCATAATAGAATGCTCCCTTGAACTGACTTTTTGGTTATTTAATGACCAAGTTGACGGTTGAACACTTTTCTTAAACATTAGAGATTAGCAGACCCAACCAACAATGTCACAGTCCATGCCGAACCTTTGTAGGTTTCAGGTCCCAACCCTGACTTCAGCTACCGTTTTAGGCGTTCGGCGCAATCGGGCAGTGGCAACCGATCACAAGTGTTAGCCCTTTAACCCCTTCGTGTCAGCCATTTTAGACCTTTAGGACCAGGCCTGATTTTTAAAATTTGCCCTGTGTCATTTAGGGGTTAACTTAGTGGCTTTTAACTAACCAGGGGATTTTGAGATTGTTTACCGTCACACATTTTACTTCAAAGTAATAGAAAAATTTTGATATCTTTGTGGTTTAGTTATGAAAAAATTTAATTTGGCAAAAATTCTAAAATTATTCATTTTCAAATTCAAAATTTCTCTTCTTTCGGGCAGATAGTCATAGCACCCAAGTAACTTCATAACTAACATTTCCCCGAATGTCTGCTTATATCGGATATGGTTTTAATCGCCTCTCTTTTATAGTTGTTGGAGGTTCAGAATTTGGGGCAATTTTTCTCATTTTTAATGAAAATCGCCAAAACCCTTATTTGAGAGACCCCCCTCAGCTTAACTGACTTTGAGAGTCCTAAACAGCAGTAAACCCCATATATCATGCATTTTAGAAACTACACCCCCTCAATGTGTAAAATCAACTTAAGAAGTCTTTACCCTTTGAGCTTCACAGGGTTAAAAAACAATATGGAGTGTTTACAAGCTGTAATTTTTTTTAGACAATGTATTAATTTTGGCCAAAAATAAACCGTTCCAAGTATTAAATGACAAAAAACTCCACAGAAAGTTTGATACCCCATATTGGTGGTGACGCTGTGACGCCGCACGGCCGGGGATAGAAGGAAGCTGCGCCATCAGAGCAGATCTGCAATGTCACATTTTACAGGCTATAAAATGTTTATTTTTTGTAATTTGGGCATAGGAAGATTATTTTGTTTTTGTGATGAGTCCACTTTTCAGGGACATCATTAACGGGGGGCTCAATAGCTATATCAGATTTTAATTAACTCTTTCTTGGTGGTGGTTAAAAAATCATTAATTCTTGTTTATGGTTTTTGCATTTTTTCCTGGACGTTCACCATACATAAAAATGTATGTGTTATCTTTATTCTAGGGTCATCACCGATTACGGTGATACCCCTTATATGTACTTTTTATGGTTTACGTGTTTGCAGATATAGAACTCATTTTGTGAGAAATTTGCTTGTTTTGTATCGCCAATGGGCAAACATTTATATTGTTTGTTTACAGAGCTTGTTTATAGTACTTATTTTTTGCACTTTTTTAAACTTTTTTTTTACTGTTTTATTTTGTCCCAGGTAGGACATGACAAGTGATCATTTGAATCCTTGTTCGTTTTAATATACTGCAATACTAATGTATTGCAGCATATTACATATTCAGCCTATGCATTTCTGGCATACTTACATCAGCACTGTTGATCGTGCTGTAAGCACGTTCCTAACAGGCTGTTGAAGGCAACCCTGGGTCCTTATCGGGCTTCAGGTGTCCATGGCAATGATCGGCACCCTCCTTGCTTGCACACATTGACCGCGCGTCAGGAGGGTTACAGCCGGGATCGATTGTCGCGATCCTGGACTGTTACTGCGGGATCCGGCTACCCATACCGCCGGATCCCGCGGCGATCCCATGGCTTATACTACTTCAAGGTGCGGGAACGACCTGCATCTTATGACGTAGTATCACTCAAGGTGCAGGAAGGGGTTAAATTCTAAATACTTTTTTATTGGATAGTTGCCTCATGATGACGGGCCCTTATCTCTATTAAACATTTTTCTTACAACCATTACTAAATTATGTTGTAGTTGTCAGTACCTGTCCATCAAACCGCCATCCACAACAGGCTGGTGCTAGCTGTCAGACTAGTAAGTGGTGGCGAACTCACCCTGCGACGTCCCTGCGGGCTAGGCCCTGCCTAAAGCGGATAAACCACCCGCCAGGGTGAACCCACTATCAAACCTAGCTGACGGTCCCCTAAGCGACCCTACAAGATGACAGGATAACTTACTTTGATTGGCAGCTGCTGGATGGTGGAGCGGACAGGTGACCGGATTACAGAATAGAACAGGTGTTCACACGGGTACAGAACCCAAAACTAGACAAAAGGGGTCACACTAGGATATAAACAATACCGGAGACAAACAACAGATACTGACAGACAAGCAAAATCAAACAACGGGTCAAACCAATGGCGGCCAAGGTACAAATCGTACAGCAAAGAATGTTCAGTAGGCAAAGCAGAAGTCGTACACAGAATAGCAAGAAACGTAAGAGCACTAGAAAACACAGGAGACTGAATAACTAGCACCCAATGCAGGGCTGGGCAAATATAAGGCAGTAGGACCTACCACCTCCAGCACTGACTGGCTGCCGTCCATGATCAAACCGCAACTGCAGACAAAATGAGTTCAAAGACACACCCAGCTTCCCCAGATCAGAAATGGAGCTGTCAATCACAGGCAGCTCTGGGTTGTGTTTTTTTTTTTTTCTTTTCCGGCAAGAAACCTGAACCAGTCCCATCAGAACAATTTCTGACAGTGGTGTGGCAGGACATATTATCCTGCTGAGGAGACCTTTGCCATTAGGGAACACCATAGCACTAAGCAATGTACTCTGGTTGACTGAACCACCGGACCAGAGGATTCTCAATCATAAATAAAATGGGCCCCCAAATCCAACGAATCCAACCCAATTGGAGGGCTTTTAAGCATTTCTTGACATTTGATATGGATATGGAGAGGCACAATTTAACTATAAATGGGAGTTGGCTCTCCGTATCTTACTTCCGATGGGCCCAAGCCCCACAGTCCACAGTGTTGTCCATAAATTTACGATAGGATGTTCTGTCATAATAATATCCACATAAAGTCTACTTCTCAGAAGAACATTGCCCAGAACCTTTTCTTTCAGGTTTTCTACTTCTCATTTGCATCTTGGTGCAGTTTAACATAGTTGGTCAGCCAAACATAAGAAAAGTGATTTCAAGAGAAAGGATTTAATATCACAGAAGATAAATCATCTCAGACATCATCAAGTCGGGTTGTAAACAGAGAGTCAGAGTCCCATGGCAGATTTCTGCATAGGGCCTGATACTGAGAAATATACATATTTGTATACTCACACATAGGGAAGTCAACTGGGAATTGTAGATGAGAATCCCTAGTCCTGTTGTTCATCATCTCCTTCCTCTCTCCCTCTCATAATAGTATAATATTATGCACATCTCCATTGTTTACTATTTCAGGTCAGATGCCGTGGCCCCCTGACACTGCGTGCCCCATAGCAGCTGCTATGTCTACTACCGCTCGAGTAAACTGCTCAGGGACATTAAAACAAGAAATCTGAGGCCCAGGGGTAGTTTAAGAGAGGCTCAGTGTTGTGCAGGTCTACATGTTCTTACTTGATTATGCTTTGTTATGTGCTCAAGAACCTTAAATGAGAAACCCAAGGAATAATAGTGAAATATAATATCTCAGGCAGTCCCGGTTACATCAAGATAGGGTCTGGAGGTTTGTTCTTATTTGATTGTATGTACTCGAAACTGTATCTATTTATTGGAAGTTCTAGACAATTTTTTTTCTTTTCCCCAGTGACAATTGGTAGTTTAAACGGGTTTTTGGTGTAATTGGACCAAGAATTATCAATAAGCTTCATTACAGACACTTTACAGCTGATCATTGCCCTGGGACTATAGTAAGCATCCAGAGATCTTCACCAAGGTCACACGTCAGAGGTGTCCGTCTGTAACTATGGTTTCTGTAAGTCGGGTTGTCTTAAGTAGGGGACCGCCTGTATATATTCTGCAAACAGAATGACAAAAAGATACCATTCACACACAATTCATTATGAATTCAAGGACATTTCCAAGGGGCAAACATTCTGGGGCTTTTATTTTTTCCTTCGGCCAATGATTGTCCTCTGCATTTGCCCAGATGGATGCAAAATGTGCTCAAATTGATATTTTTCCAGCTTTTCACATCTGCGAATTTTCATTTGCTTGTAAGGTTCAGTAGTGAGTTTTTAAACATTTGGGAGAGGAGAACATATTTTGCAATAATATTGGGCTCTTAGGATGTTAAAGTTTCTCCAATTCTGACCACTGGTATTCCTAAGGGTGCATTCACACGTTCAGTTTTTAGATGCAGTTTCAAAGCTAAAAGCAATTGTGGATCATAATAGGTTGAGAACATGTCACTGAAGGGTTTACTCCCCTCTATTTTTCACTCCACTCCTTCTCGGACAATCGAATATTGCAGCTGAAGACTTACCATGTGAATGCACCCTCAAGCTGTCTAAAAGTGCCCTGTGTAAATGGGGCCACTGAGACGCCTCCGCCTCGATTGTATTTTTTAGATCATCGGTTAGAAATATTTCATTTACTTCAAAAAATACACAGACATTTGGAAGATTAGATTTGTTAATCTGAACACCAAAAGCATGGTTCTAGGTAACAGTAGGGGCATTAAGTGACCCCTCCACTCAAGCCAATGGAAAGTAATTTTAGAAACAAAAAGTGACTTTTCTTAGCTAATTTGCATATAAAAATGGAGTTGATTTTTTTTTATTTTTATAGGTTAACTGCTTATTAACATAAATAAAAATACAAAGATAACATGAAGGGGCGTTAGTTTTTTGTTGTAAAGATGGTTACCTATAGAATTTTTAAAATTTGGATAAAGGGAACCTTCCGTATCTTCGTTATTTTTTTATGTACAGCCTGTATTATAATTATCAGAATATGTTAGTATAAGTTACAAGCATTAAAAAATTGACTGTAACAATCCATTTTTTCAGATCTTCTATATTTCCCACAGGCCTCATGTACACAATCGTGTAATGGGGTCGTGTGAAAGAATTTTTTTTTTTTTTTTTTTTTTGCCGGAACACAAGGCCCCATTACTCTCTATGTGCTAATGCCCATTGCCGTTGGATAGACTGGGCCCAACCGCTAATTATACTTGCAGGTCTTATTCCTGTCCGCTTTTGCGGCAGGAGACCTTATTCTGATGTAACTGGTTTTCAATGCAGAAGACCCTCAAAGGCTAATTAATTTCCAGGAAAAAAAATTTCCCATTATGAAGCCCCTGAAAAGAACCTGTCACCACGCTCCCCAACCTGTCATGTGTTATTCTTCAGCGCTATATATATATATATATTATATATATATATATATATATATATTATATATACGTTCATAAAACATAGAAAATAGGAGTCAACCTACTTATCCACAGGTTGAATTGAACTCTTCATATATACAATATACAATCAGTAACAAGAATCTTCCACTTACAGTATACATGCTGAAGCTATACGAGCCTTGAATCATAGCGTGATGTGCAGTTTCTCTCTTCTTCTTCCCGCTTCCCTGTATGGTGCCTGAATAATGCATAAGTTCAGGGGGAGGAAACTGCTCATGAATTACATTACAAGCCTATAGTTACAACTGATTGGGAATTTTGATTGAATACACATGGCATCAGGGCAGCGCTGCAGCCAAGGAGCTTTACAGTGTCGATCCGTTTGTGGCATAGGAGTGCATGGGGGTTAAATGTGCATCTTAGCTGCTATTTCCACTGCAGAACAGCTCTTAATATTCAGAGCACGCAGTATCACGTCCAGCCTCTGTCATGTTAGGTATGTCTGCAGGCAAGACGTGCCCCCACCACTACCGGCACTGCAACTAATCTACCAGTGGATCCTATTAGATTTCATACTAGAAAAGGAACAAAGTAAACTTCCACTAAAACAACCACTCGGTCATTTCGTTCTCTGTTTCTAGAGATAGTTAGTGTAAAAAAATATGAATAAAGTATTTAACCTTATAAATAAAACGCAAATAGCACCGACATTTAACAAGGAGCAGATCAGTAGCGGTAGAAGCCACATCTAGACCTTGGAATCTGAGGGTAACCGATGGACCGAAGTTTCAAAGTACAGACAGTCCCCAGGTTATTACAAAGTAAGAAAAAACCTACAGAACCTAAGTTTAATTTGTATGTAAGTCGGAACTGCATATTTTATAATTGTACCCCCCAGCCGAATTTTTTTGGTTCTCTTGTGACAATTTGATTTTAAAAATGTTGGGTTGTCATAAGATCCAGAATTAACAATAATCTTCATTACAGACACATGTGATAACTATTATAGCTGATTATTGTAGCCTAGCAAGTACAAGTAAATAACCAAAATCCAGAGGTCCGTATGAACTAGGGGTCGTCTGTAAGTCGTGTGTTCTTAAGTAGGGATTGCCTGTATTACTCTGATACGTTCAAAGAAAATAGGATGTAGTATTCTTCATACTGAAGAGTTAATTGTCCTACTAAGAAGTTCCTGAGGAACGCGTAAAGAACTATCAGATGCAAATGATTTTTGTGGAAATCAATTATAATCAGAGGTCGATCAGAGTTTGGCTTCCTGGACATACGTGTACAGTTCCCATTGTTTGCAGCCCAGCTGTCATCGTGTGTTGAGCACACTCATGCACCAAGTGCGATAGAACAATCTCGGTAAGAATAGGAACTGCTCTTTTGCGGCCCGGTTAGTCGGTCATGCACCCTGAATCTACGGCCATGTGTAAGAGCCATGTAAATAGAGGTGTGTGCTAGCTCTGAAAAAATGCTTCCATTGTGCCCAATTTCACATTAGGGTGCTGAGCCTATGTGCGCAGCTAGCTTGTAAAATTTCCCCTGCCCACTAATTTTTCTCGTACAGGTGCTATCCTAGTCTATATCTGACAACACTCAAGAATTCTGATAGTCTACTGTACTTGTGCACACATCAGATATTTTTCATCCAGTCCTATTCTTCCTTTTAAGAAAATCCTAGCCCAATCGCCCATGGAATTTAATGTGTGCATAACAAAACAATGGACGGGGTAGGACGCTATCATAGTAAGGTCAATTTTTCACACACGTTTTTCAAGGAAGTAGCTCACAGATCTGAACATTAGATGTAACATGTGAAACTTATACTACTTGGATGCTACGATTTTTACTGACAAAATTTGACACTCTTAAGGATATAATGAACAGGTATAGATAATGTAAAGTTAGGTTTAATGAAAACATATTAAAACATAGAGGGATGTAGATGGTGGGAGGTGGTAGCACCATACACAAAGTAAGATTTCACTTATGTAAAGAGACCTGTCACCCTAAAAAAAGCTCTATGCTGTTTACTCAAGTAAGCAGCTCCTAGCCCCACCCAGTAATAGCAGTGTTATTGTTGCTTTGTCGGAATATCCCGATAAAGCTAGGAACACTGCACTGGATAGCCTCGGACGCCGGACCAAGCTTATAGCGGTGTGTTGTTGTTCATGAGGCCAGTCCAAGCGAGCTTTAGTAAGCAGCTCCTAGAGCGTTTTTTTAGGATGACTGGTCCTCTTTAAGCTACTAACACGGACATAGAGGGAGATTTCATTATGGCTTCTCCGCCAATTTTCTGGCGGCCAAATGGATCTCCCCATCCCGACCCAATTTTTCTGGCTTCTCTGACCTGTGTTTGGGGCGGGGATGGGGGTGTTCAGCAAGCGGGGCATGGGCTTGGCACACGCTTCACTAGATAGGCGAGACTATACCCAGGTCAGACATGGTCTACCAGTTTGAAATGAGTTTAAGCCCATATCTAAGTGCTGGAGCCTCTTAGATACAGGCACCGGGCCACAGCAGGGAACATTTTATGAATTTTATGAATTCCCCCAGAGCATTGAAGTACCAAAACCATGCAAACTGAATTCATTAGGGATGTCAAAAGATATCAATAGAACCACAATACAACTCAACAAAACAATACAATACACACCAAAACAATACTATACAATGCAACAAAAACGGATTAGAAAAATAATTTGATAACTATCCACAAAAACATGAAATAATTTGGTTTATTTCGTAAGTTACTCATGACCAATATCATAAATACTTTGTAACGTGATTCATTGTTTTACACAACAAAACATGAACCACTCCAAGGGGGTGAACACTCGTTGTATACTCTGTAGTGATATTTGATCCTTAAGTACAACAACCCGACGTTGTGGACACATTTCATTGCTGATCATCTACAAAGAGTCAAGCTTCTTGGTGGCTTCTTGGTGGCTACAGAAAAAAGCCTGCTGTTCTGCATTATTTGTCATATCAGGTGTGGCTCCAAGGGTGATGGCCCCTGACACATGGTCTAGTCATAATTATATAATGCATATCTTACCGGGTCCAGAATTTATATTATGGAGCACGACAACATATAAAGGCTACGGCTCAAACAGTCAACTTGTGTGTTCCACATGACAGCAGATATTGACGTGTCTATTTTGGACATCTGAGTAGTGACAGCCAGGAATGTGCGCACACTCCCAGAATGAAGGAAGCAGCAGAATGTAAAGAATCTGAAGCAGAGTAGAAAGCAACAATGAGACTGCTGCTGCCGTGTAACATGGGGAATAGATAGCACCCCTCATTCAACAGGGTTCACACTAAGGTCTGGATGGAGAATAAGGAAGTAGTATACAAGTCCATTTTATATATATATATATATATTTTTTTTTTTTTTTAATTTTCACTGTCATGATGTGTTCACTAGTTCATTAAGCTGTTTTTGTGCCTTCCAATGTGTGTCCTTTCCCTTTCTTGACACCTTTCATCGTCATCGTCATCAAAGACAATACCCTCCACTTATCAGGGATTTAGAAAGAAACTTATGTATGCATCCTTCCTGACTTCTATTGGCACTACCTATCCAAAAATGACTAGTTCTTGTGATGATTTTGTGGTCCATTATGTTGGTGGCGAAACTTCTGTTTTGTTGTGAATTGCAACTATACCTAAAGTTTACTTACCTTCTTGGTAAGACTCATGCAACATAATGTTCAATGTTATAGCTACCGTATATACTATAGTTGACCCATGTATAAGCCGGGACACCCGAGTATAAGCCGCGGATGGGAAATGCAGCCACTAAAACTTAATTAAATGTCCAGCAAAGCCCCCTTATTTAAAAAAAAGGTCCAGAAGCCTTCCCTCATTAATAAAATGCTGACTGCAGCCCTTCTTTAATAAAAATGTCCAGCAGCCTCCCCTTATTAATAAAATGTCCAGCAGAGCCCTCTCATTAAAAAAATGCCCAAAAGCCTCCCCTCATTACTAAAATGTTGACGGCAGCCTTTCATTAATAAAATGTCCAGCAGCCTCCCCTTTTTACTAAGATGTGCAGCAGAACCCCATCATTAATAAAATGTCCACTGCAGCGCCCCTCTTATATAAATATCCAGGAGCCTCCCCCCATTAATACAATGCACTGCAGCCTCCCCTTATCAGTAAATTGTCACAGAGCCCCTATTAATAAATATCCACTAGCCTCCCCTCATTAATTAAATGTCCACCAGCCTCCCCTTATTAATAAAATGCCCAGCAGAGCCCCCTCATTAATAAAATAATAATAAAAGAGGAGCTTCGTAGAGCGGCAGAAGTACTATGTTTTATTATATATATATATCATAAGTATAAGTATAAGCCGAGAGGGTTTTTTTCAGCACAAAAAGTTGTATATAGCATTTACAGTATATTGTTATATGCATATGTTATAGTGTTGAACTATTATACTTAAATGCACACTAAAACTATGATATAATGCAAACTCAAAGAACAATTTACAGCAATGCTTTGCATCCCTTATGTCTTCCCTGGAGCTTTAAAAACGGCAAGGAATGGAAGGTGTATTATGAGATCCACTAAATCACATACAATACACAATACAAACTTGGTATTACTATACCGAATGTGATGTGGGCTCAACACCAGGGATACTATAGCCCTATATAAATGCCATTGTTTTACACTGATATTTTCCTATGCAACTTATGTCAGAGGGCTGGATTTAGTGTTTTAGTGGATTGGCAATCTATAATGTGAGCTATTATCCCCCTCTTCTGCATAGATGAAAGCCTGGGCTCGAACTGTACTAAATTTTAGGTTTGGAATTTGGGTTTAGAATCGCTACAAACCATTTGATCTTTTATATTGCATAAGGCAAATTTAGCTTTGTGGAAATTTTCTATAACCACCTTGTATATATTTTTTTTCAACAGGATGATGAAGTTGTCCTTCTGTGTGTCGCCACCATCCATAAGGAGCAGAGGAAGTTCTGCTTGGCAGCTGAGGGACTTGGGAATCGACTTTGCTTCCTGGAACCAACTTCAGAAGCCAAAGTAGAAAATTGTTTTTTATCTCAATCTGTCTTATCCGATGAAAATCCCTGGCGCTGTCATTGTGTATTAAAGTATATACTTTGTTTTAGGGAAACGTGATTTTTGTCATTCCTTTTTGTACAATTATCTATTTTTATATGAAGTTTACCTTCCTATAATGAATTGAACTTTAACCTGTGGCTAACCTGTGAAACCATAACTCCCACCTATAAGCGGTGATGGGCTCCGTAGTTGGTCCACTCTAGGGTTTGGAAAGCCACTGGTTGGAGGTTACTGGCATAAAATAATTTTTGAAGGGAACCTGTCAGCAGAAATGGACCTAATAAACCACTACCAGCAGGCTTGGACTGGCCCACAGGTAAACAGGTGGATCCACCGGTGGGCCCCCGAACTAGATGGGCCCCTAGGCCATGCATTTGTAGTGCTTTACGGGGTAGCCCCACATTATCTACAATATTCACATATAGCCAACTTATGTATTCATATAATTACATAGATAGAGTATAAACAAACATGTACACGTAGCGTACAGTGGTGAACCCCGAGATCAATTGTTACCGGAGGGCCCTACACATCCCAGTCTACATTGACTACCAGTATGTTGTCAAGCAGCTGAACACCTTCCAGATTATGTTTCTTCCTGGTATTACTCTGTTTGACAAATACTGGTAGTAGTTTATTTGGCCAATTCCTGACAGGTTCCCTTTTGGTACATGCACCAAATCTGTCCTTTTTGCGGATGACACGTTTATTTCAATTGACTCATGCACATAAACGTATTTTTTTACTGATCCATGTGGAGGCTACACTCGTGCAGGTCCTATTCTTTCCTGTGTTTGTCACCCGTGTATTCCAAAGTCTAGGGTTAGGACAAGCTAGTGACATCACTTCCACTAGGATTGAATTTTTGTTTTGTTTTTTGTGCTTATCCACAAAAATGGATAAAATATGGATGACACATGGACTGTAGTTTATTTGGGATCCTAGAATTGGGAAAGAACAGGATGCAGCGCTGCAGTCATGGAAAATCTGCATCAGGACACTACTTGAAGAAGTAGTTTCCCGATGGTAAGATTTACTTTTAGAACATTCTGGTAAAATGGATACAACAATATGGGTCCCTTATATCTTGTCTGATGGGAAAATTGGTAGGTAGCTGCTTCCGAATTTCAAGAGCTGGACTTGGTTTGACTTGATGTCACTGCAAATGAAGGCAGCAGCACATCTATTCGACTTGTCGTTTCACTTAAACATTGGCACAAGGGCCTTCAATTCTTATGATTACCAGAGGTCCTGGGAGTCGGCTCCCAATGATCTACAAGCCATCACTTATCCAATGTGGCACACCAGGGAAAATCAATCTGGGGCCCACTCTTCTTATCATACTCCAGTAAATATCTCTAGCTGCCTTCAAATTGTGTTGTTTCTGATGGACCTCTGGGTTTAGTATTGGGTTTGAGACAGAGGGCCCACCGGAGGATCCTCTGTTACCTGGTGGGCCAGTCCAACACTGGATGGAAGATAACGCAAAACCCCTGGAAGCTGTAAAATTAGTAGTTTTGGTATCATGAATGTGATGTGAACAGAGCCCAAGCTGTTGTTATATTATTGAGCTCTGCAGATATGGATGATGTTTTTAAGTGTATACATTTTCATAAATGGAAACCATAATTTCTAAACTGTAGATATGATCATGATGCTATAATTAGTTAATGTACATATTAGTTTTTTTTTTACTACATTAGGATATGTTAACAGATTAAAATAATATGTAAAGTTTGCGTCATGGTCAGCATATGGAGTCACTCCTTTATTCAGTGGGCATTATATGTTTTTTGACCTCCTAGGTGGTTTCGATGCTGATTTAAAGAGAATCTGTCAGCTGTTTTGACCATACAAAGCTGCAGACAGTGTTAGGTATTGGCTCTGGAGATCTGTGTAACCATACATTTGTGTTAGTAGTGATAGGATGGTGAAAAGTACCTTATAATCCAGGTCAGCAGCACTTGCAAGGGCCTGGGTAGGTCAATCAGCCTGAAGAGCTTTCTGCTCTCTGAACTATTCTGCGCTCGCAACGTGGAAAAGTTCATTACAAGGACAGAAAGCTCTTCAGGCTCATAGACCTGCCCAGAGCACCTGCAGACGTGGATTATAACGTCACTATCTACAGCTTTGTATGGTCAAAACTGATGATGGATTTCCTTTAAGTGGGCAAATAGATGCATAAAAATCAGTGGACTCTTTAGTAACAGGGAAATCCCTTGCAGCTGCAAAATACACATATTACTTTGCTGTTTTGTACTTGACATTAAATAACTTGAAATATGTCCTGAAATCTGCTGTGTACCATACAACAATATCCAGCAGTTATTATAGAGCCGCCCCCCCATACACATCACAAACAGAAATTAATCAACATCTTCTGTATTACAGAGGAAATTGGAGGAAGCCATATCTTGGAGTCACATAATCCAGAGTGGTTTATCTCTCGGTTGTGTACTCCATCCTGCTACCATCACTATGGTCCATTTCTTACATCTAATTTAGTTGGGGACCATTAACAGTTGCTTGATTTAGAATTCGACCAGAACTCACAGCGATCATAGATACCTTGCCCAACAATTGCACTGCACACACTCAATAGCCAGGTAAATTCATATAACCTCAAAAAGGGCAGTGGTTTGGTGCGGTGGGTGCTAACTTGTATTTTGTCTAAAGTTTGACTCCTGGAGAATGGGGGTCTTGTTTTTTGGGTCATGTGTGGTTGGTTTTACCACTACAGAACGCATCTGCTTGTCCTTTTAATGCGCAGCTAGTGATAACCATTCAGAGTTGATTAGTTTGGACATGTGCCTAAATAATTTAGCAATCACCTCGATGTGTCAGAAATTTCTAATTAGTAGCGGTTTGACCCCTGGACCCCCCCCCCCCCCCCCCCCCCCCCCCCCCCATCAAAAGCGGTTACACAATAGTGGGCACGCTCGCATTTACCAGTGATATAATGCAGAGAGACTCTTCCCCAGGGCACCAGACTTTTATGGTAAATGTTATAATATCCTAATTGTCTTTACATGTTACTTCTGATGATGGAGGACATGGATAATGATTGTAGTCTTTAGGCATTAGGCAGATAAGAGACAATTAGACATTATGGAGTGTATTTGCAATGAATCTGGCGGCTGATCTGATTGATGTCATTCTACGTGCTCGCAGATTTCTGGCATTCTCAGATGTTGCAGTACTTTAGGTTTTCATTTTGCTCCATTTCTGCAAGCTAAAAGGCAGAACGTGTGCGGGAGCACAGACAGGGAGAACGTACTGCAGAGAGAGGGTCATAGGAATCATTGAACTGGCTGCAGAGGAATAATCACTCTTCTGCAAAGACAATTCTGGTAGCAGGATATCTGCCGGTCAGGAACACAATGGGGCACTTTTATGGTTGTGTTGCATTTTCCGTGTATGATTAATGCAGGTTTTTAGACTGGGGCTTGATATGGTTCAACAATTTGGTGCAAAAAGTGTCTAAAATGACTCTCCACAATTTATGCAGGTGTTATAGAAAGTGCTAGACTTGTTTTTTATGGGTCTAAGTGTGCCAACACAATTGCACCACAAAAAGTGTCATAAACTTGAAGTGTAGGAATCCAATACTGCAAAAAGGTGTGTCGGAAAATAAGTTAAATTGTGGCACCAACATATAACTACTATGGAGCACATGGCACAGCAACAAAAAAAAACACAGCAAGTAAACTGGCGCAAAGCCAAGAATAATGTCCCCCAACGTGTCCGGTATGTATGTGGCTTGAAGAGAACATGATAAGGGCTCCTTCATTGTGCAAAAATAACCAAAGAATAACAATGCCACAGAGCACAGAAAATTATAAATAATCAAATGGATTTGTTGGGTTTATTTATTTTACTTGATCTTGCACAATGCAATCCATTACATTTTTTTCTGTCAGGCAGTACAGTATAGATGAGGAATGGGTTAGAAGGTAACTCAGTGGGTGAGAAGGTAACTCAGTAGGCGAGAAGGCAACTCAGTAGGCGAGAAGGCAACTCAGTGGGCAGAAGGTAATCAGTGGCGAGAAGGTAACTCATTGGTGAAAGGTAACTCAGTGGCTGAGAAGGTACTCCGGGCTAGAGAAGGTAACTCAGTGTGAGAAAGTAACTCAGTGAGTGAGAAGGCAATTCGCGTAAGAAGGCACCTTAGTGGGTGAGAAGGCACAACTGTGGGCGAGAAGGCAACTCAGTGGGCGAGAGGGTAACTCAATGGCGAGAAGGTAACTCAGTGGGCGAGGGACTCAGTGGCTAAGGCTAACTCAGTGGCTGAGATGTAACTCAGTGGGTGAGAAGGTAACTCAGTCGGTGGGAAGTAAATAAGTGGGTGGGAAAGTAACTCAGTGGTTGGGAGGTAACTAAGTCACTGAGAATGTAACTCGTGTGTGAGAAGTTACCCCATGTGGGTGGGAAGGTTAACCCCATGTGGGTGGGAAGGTAATAAGTGGGTGGGAAAGTAATTCAGTAATTGGAAGGTAAATAAGTGGTGGGAAAGTAACTCAGTGGGTGAGAACATACTCAGTGGTGAGAAGGCAACTCATGGGTGAGCAGGCAACTCAGTGCGTGAGAAGCAACTCAGGGTGAGAAGGCAACTCATGGGCGAGAAGGCAACTCAGTGGGCGAGAAGGTAACTCAGTGGGCGAGAAGGTAACTCAGTGGGTGGAGAAGGTACTCAATGGTGAGAGGTAACTCAGTGGCTGAGAGGGAACTCAGTGCTGAAGGATAACTCATGGCTGAGAATGTAACTCAGTGGGTGAGAAGTTACTCATTCGGTGGAAGGTAAATAAGTGGGTGGGAAAGTAACTCAGTGGTTGGGAAGGTAACTAAGTCACTGAGAATGTAACTCAGTGGGTGAGAAGGTTACCCCATGTGGGTGGGAAGGTTACCCCATGTGGGTGGGAAGGTAAATAAGTGGGTGGGAAAGTAATTCAGTGGGTGAGAAAATAACTCAGTGGGTGAAAGGCAACTCATGGGGTGACAGGCAACTCAGTGCGTGAGAAAGGCAACTCAGTGCGTGAGAGGCAACTCAGTGGCGAGAAGGCAACTCAGTGGCGAGAAGGCAACTCTGTGGGCGAGAAGGCAACTCTGTGGGCGGAAGTGCAACTCTGTGGGCGAGAAGGCAACTCAGTGGGCGAGAAGCAACTCATGGCGAGAAGGCATCAGTGAAGTTACTCATTGGGCAGAAGGTAACCATGGGTGAGAAGGTAACTCATGTGGGAGAGAAGGTAAATCAGTGAGCTAGAAGGCAACTCTGTGGGCGAGAAGGGCAATCAGGGGCGAGAAGCAACTCTGTGGGCGAGAAGGCAACTCAGTGGGAGAGAAGATAAATCAGTGAGCTAGAAGGCAACTCTGTGGGCGAGAAGGCAACTCAATGGTTGAGAGGCAACTCAGTGGCTAGAAGGCAACTCAGTGGGCTAGAAGGCAACTCAGTGGACGAGAAGCAACTCAGGGGCGAGAAGGCAACTCTGTGGTGAGAAGGCACTCAGTGGACGAGAAGGCAACTCAGGGGCAGGAAGGTAACTCAGTGGGTGAGAAGGCAACTCAGTGGGTGAGAAGGCAACTCAGTGGCGAGAAGGCAACTCGTGGCGAGAAGGTAACTCAGTGGGCGAGAAGGTAACTCAGTGGGTGAGAAGGTACTCGTGACTGAGAATGTAACACAGTGGCTGAGAAGGTAACTCATTGGCTGAGATGGTAACTCATGGCTGAGAGGTCACTCAGTGGCTGAGAGGGATACTCAGTGGCTCGAGGGTAATTCAGTGACTGAGAATGTAAGTCAGGTGGGTGATAAGGTAACTCAGTCCGGTGGGAAGGTTAACTAAGTTGGGTGGGTGGGAAAGTAACTCAGTGGTTGGGAAGGTAACTAAGTCACTGAAAAAAATGTAACTCAGTGGGTGAGAAAGTTACCCCATGTGGGTGGGAAGGTAAATAGTGACTGAGAATGTACCACAGTGGCTGAGAAGGTAACTCATTGGCTGAGAGGGTAACTCAGTGGCTGAGAGGGAACTCAGTGGTTGGGAAGGTAACTAAGTCACTGAGAATGTAACTCAGTGGGTGAGAAGGTTACCCCATGTGGGTGGGAAGGTGCTGGACCACCCATCTTCCTTACAGCGATATCCTGAAAGAAGCTACAACGATAGTTTGACTTTGCCTTTCTTATGTCAATAATTGGTGGCCTGCAGGCGGCCGATACAATTGAAAGATGTGAAAGAAAGTAGCAGTAAGTTACTGTATAAAATCCATGAGGGATGGCATTCACGGTAACTAAGTGGATTGGAGTGGGTTGGGCAATCTGTCTGCAAAAGGTCACCATACAATGATTACACACTGGTGTACAATAGTGTGCTGCACACAGTGAGGCCCACAGTCAGAGATATTTGCAAGAGGTGTCACAATAAGTCACAGAAGAAGTATAGTGGAATGTAAGGGGCATCATCTACTTTCTGAGTATACAGAACCGAATTATACATGAATAGATTTTTAATCTCAATGCAAAAAAAACAAACACAATCTCTGCATGTAATGACATGAAAGTGCACTTGTTAGGCACAAGAAGACACATGGACAGAACCACACGGGTAATAAACAGTGATATTGCAGTCCATGGAATACAGAACCAGCTTCCCGCCGATGGTAGGTAAGTGCAATGGACACATCCACATTGTTTGGACACGACGCAAGCTGCTGTTACTCCCGTCAGACCACCCATGATCCCTGACAAGCGTTGTCATGACCCAAAAAATATAATTTATATCCTGAGATACTCCTTATTATAGCCATTTTCATCACAAATTAAAGTCTTAATAAGTTGAAAAAAAAACTGCTAGGATCCTAAGACAGTCATGCTTGATTTGGTACTGTCCATTTTAATTTGATCCTTTCCAGTACAGTTGATGGAGTCCAGGATTTGGTACGATTTTTGGTCAGTGTGGGAGATTATCCTCTAAGGTTTCTGAGGTAAAACTCTTCCACCAGTTCAGAACTGAGCTTTGATTTCTTATAAACCGCTGTGGGAAAAAGAAAGCTGAGCCTCTGATTGTTCTGATAAATCCTCCGCATTGCATTCATGCATTCCAGGAATTTCATGTAAAAATGGCCCAATCACGCTAAGGAACTTATCCATAATAAATGATTTCCTAAAACAGGCCGGGAAGGAGAGCATGGAGAGACTTTCTTAATTCTTGTCTAAAAGTAACTTTGTGGTACAAGAAACTCATGTGTCCTTTCCTTTTTCATTGAGAAGTTTTAAGGGGCTAGGGGTGTGTGATTGTTTATGAACTAAGAGACATGAGAGCTGAGAGTAGCAGTTTTTCCTGAGAAAAGAATTATCATTTGTCCCATCCATTTATGAGATTAAAGGACATCTTAACAGGATCAAGGAGTGTTAACCTGTAGATGCAACCAGAAAAAGAGGCTTAAAAAATAATTGCAAACAAGCCTCAGGTTCCACGCCCCCCATTAACACCTATGCAGCCCAGAGCCCCTCAGGCTCATTGCAATTAATTTTAAAAAGCCTTAAAAAAAAAACCGGGGCATAAGAAAGTTTAAAAGAGAGCAGATCTGGCAAGAGAGGGCACACACCAGCATGTAGTGTACTTGGTTACAATCCTTATTCTGGTGGTAGATGACCTGTTATAGGGATTTTAAAACAAGGGTGGTTAGATATGTCATCAGTATCACATTGAGAGCTCGGACCTCCACCCCTCATGTCAAACTGGTCCCTCACCAGAACGGTTAGTAGTGAACCCTGCAGATCAAGTACAAGTCCCTTCCAGAGTAAAGTAAACTGGAAAGACTTGCACTTTGACACTTGTACTGTGTGTTCAAACACTGCTTTTGGCTCCAAAAAATGATGCAAAATAACTGGGATGGTTAGACCATACCACAAGTGTTTTGCCATGCAGAAAACATGTTGACTTCAGCAAGAAGTGTTTGGGTTGGTGTTGGGGATTTGCTATCCCACTACCGGAGTAGCAGCCACTATCTGTGCCGGCTGCACTGCTATGTAGAAAACTGCTAGTGCGTAACGCCTACTGACGGTATCGTATTTAAAGGGTAACACACGATACCAGTGAGCGTGAAGGGGGTGATGCCACACCCTGGTGTTTTGAACATGGTTTTGATGCGTTGTTAGCAGTCCAGCCAAAACACACTGCGTTTTGGACCAGTTTTAATTAAGATAGTTTGTAAAACCTGTCAAAAAACAGATGCGCTTGCAAAAAAGCCTGCGTTTTGGACAAGAGTTAAAAAGGACCAAAAACGGTCCAAAACGCCATGTGGGCATCACCCTAAGCATGGAACCCGACAATCAAGGTCGCATCCCTAATCAAGACCTGATGCAGATGTTGAACTGCCTAATCTCAAGGACTCTGTCCCATAGGTTGACCGTCAATAAGACATCATGTAATTCCTATCCTAGATTCAGAAAACATAATATTTCTGGGGAAACCATATTTTACAAAATAGATCTTTGTATCCTTATGAAAGGAGACAGGGAGTCAATAGAAGTGTGGAAGTGGTTTAGGTAGTTTCAAATTGGGTGTGGATCTTACATCATAGACAGGCGGTCCCCATACTAAGAACACCGGACTAAGACGACCCAGTTACAAACGGACCTCTGATTTTGGTAATTTCTGTACTGATCCCTAGGCTACATAAATCACGTCTATAAACATTACACAGGTGTCGTCTTCGGAGCTTTATGTTCCTGCGTTCTTACTGACACCCACATTTTAAATCCATTTGTCACCGAGACAAAAAAATTTGTCTGGGATTACCATAATAAGATATACGTTCCTACTTACTGAGACAAATCAACTAGAAACAAACCTATAGAACCTATTTGTGTCGTTAGACTCCGGGGGACTGACGTAAATGCATCATCCAAATGCCTACTAGGACGACTCTGTGTTTTATATATAGTGATCTAAAATTTCATAGAACCTGTAAGAAAGTGTGTTCACTGGCCAGACCATTGCTTCCTCCAGGGGCCAATGGGTATGTTTTGGCAGTTGGGTGTCCCTTGGTTGGCAGGGATCGGTTATTTCTAAGCGTTGCGCTTATACATGAGTAGACATTAGGCGCCGGAATGTATTGGATCGCATGTTTAATATCTATATCTAGTTGCATGGATGAGTATGCTGCTGTGACAAGCAGATGTTGTGAAATGTTTCCCCACCAACAGGTAATTATCACAGAGCGAGCATCGAGTTCTTTTTATGTTGTATTGCTCGTTTCGGTTACAATACTATGTTTAGAGGTGTGCAGTAGCTATAGATGTGGCATTGTGTGCATGTGAAGACATTATGCTGTGTTTGATTTGGTTATTACTAAATATGTAGAGAATTTTACATGAATAGAAACGTTAAGCAATATAATCAGTTTGTGGGTGTCTAGTCTCTAGACACCTTTCTCTCGTTGCTGTTATGGCAATATGACGTCTGTTTGGTATCGGGTGTCTTTAATCCAGGCCGGATGAAAATCCTATACATTAAACACCGAATGTACGTTACAGCTTCCCTCTGTAGCAGGGTTTGTGGTATAGAGCAGGGGAACAGTTTGTATAGTGTGTCACTATAGTGTTCTATCTGCTAACGCATAATGTATAGAGGAGTGGATATTCATAGTTGTCTCCTGTTCAGGCATTATGTTATAGAGCAGGGAGAGCTAATCAGATTGTACTTATCTGAAGGCAGTCATGTATATCGAGCAGGAGGTGTGCTGAGCATATTTTTATAGTGTTCCTATATTCATAGCAGGTGATAAGATAGGAGGAATAAGCAGGATGTTACTGATCGTCCTATCCTGGCAGGCAACCATGTTATAGAGCAGAGAAGCTGACTGTCTAGATTGGTACAGAGTGTCCTATATTCAGTCAGCAGTTATAGACGCTGGAGGAACTGAGGAAAATTGATCATAGTGTCTATGGGGAGCATTAGTTAGAGCAGGATAGAATATTAGGATAAGTCTGGCATTTGCAGTCAGTCATGATTACCGGAGGAGTAAGTGTAAGTAGATGGTATAAAGTGTCCCAGGAGGGGCGCGTAGATTGCCCACAAAGTGCAATTTTTCATACTACCCACACACATCAAATCCCTGTAAAGGGACTCTTTTGGTCCGTCTAAGCTAAAGAATAGCCAATGTCATATGAAATTAATAAGTTGTACAGTTTCTTTCGTCGTACAATCTTATCTACTGGAGTACGCTGTACCACTCTTCCATGTCTCCTACACAAACCCAATTTCGGCCCCTGCACATAGATCTGACATTTAGTCATGGGGGACAGTCCCGTGGCACCCTGCGCTAGCAAGTGCACACCAACACGGACAGGTGCGCCTCAGTTTTTGGAAGGACACGCATTTTTGACGAACTAGATTTAAAATGTGAAGATTGGGCATGATTACCCACCCCCCAATGGGGGTTTATCCACATAGAATAGAGTTTCCATACCATACCCTCACATGTCAGATATATAATATCTAGCCTTTGAAAACGTATCGGTTTGTACTATCGACTGCGCGTGTGTAGCAAATGACGAACACCTCCCTCCTGTATTCTCATCACCCACTTACTGATGACACAGACATGTTTAACGTCTATAGCTGCAGGAAAATATTCATGAGAATTATTTGTCCCCAGCTTATCAATTATTAGAACTACGGATTGCACTTTCGGATATTTTCCCTAAAGTCCTCTTGTTCTGCGCTCGCTGTAGGAGAGGCTGTGAATGGCTGACTGCTTGTCACTCTCATTCCGTATAGAAGCATAACAAATTGAAACCGTAATTACTTGTAGCAAAATGAGTGGATAAGGCTGTGATCAGGCTGAGTACAAGGTCTCCTGGATGGGGGTGTACGTATGACATGGTACATATCAAAAATGTGATCCTGAAAAGCTTATATAACTCAATTAAAACTATATCTATAAAAGGACTGATAGAGACAGTTGGAATTATATCTGGAAATGCTGATTTTTGTTAACAGTGAATTAGAGATGTGTTATTCTGAGTACCGATATACATCGTTCTTTTTTTTTCCCCCTGTCCCGAAAGCCTTTTCAGCACAAAATTGCTGAACAACGTCCCCTGCTTATACACGAGTCTAAAGTCATAAAAAAAATCTTTAAAAAATAACAAACTTATATATTCACCCTCCGGTGGCCCCGACCTGCAGCACTGCTAACCCCGATGTCCAAAGGGTCCTCTTCTGGCTCGGCCCGCCCGTCTTCTGTCTTCAACTAACTTCGTGCCGGGCGCCGCATGTTTTCCGTCCATGTGGCGCCAAGTATGACGTCGCCGCGGCGCGTCATACTAGGCGCCGTCCAGGTGGAGAACAATGGCTTCCCGGCACGAAGTTAGGAGAAGAAAGAAGGGCGCCGAAGCAGAGACCCGCGCGGACATCGGGTGAGCAGCGCTGCAGGTCGGGGCCACCGGAGGGTGAGTTATATAAGTTTATTATTTTCTTTTAATGCTGGGCTGGTGTATAACGGGCCAGGCTGTGTATACTACTGGGGGCAGTGCTGTATACTACTGGGGGCAGTGCTGTATACTACTGGGGGCCGTGCTGTATACTACTGGGGGCTGTGCTGGATACTACTGGGGGCAGGCTGTATACACTGGGGGGTGCTGTAATATGGGGGCAGTGCTGTATACTACTGTGGGGCAGTGCTGTTACTACTGGGGCGCAGTGCTGTTATAACTGGCGGCAGGCTGTATACTACTGGGGGCAGGCGATCTTATCTTTGGGGCATGTGGTATACTACTGGGGGCAGTGCTGTATACTACTGGGGGGCAGTGCTGATACTACTGGGGGCAGGCTGATACTACTGGGGGCAGTGCTGTAATTCATACTACTGGGGGAGGCGCTGTATACTACTGGGGCAGGCTGTATACCTACTGGGGCAGCGGTGTATACTACGGGGGCCGGCTGTTATACTAAGGTGGACAGGCTGTATATTACTATGGGCAAGCTGTAAACTACTGGGGGCAGGCCTGTATACTACTGGTGACGGTGTATACTACTGGGGGCAGGCGTGTATACTACTGGGGCAGGCTGTCTACATACTGGGGGGGGTCTGTGACGACTGCATTTCCCACCCTCGGCTTATACTCGAGTCAATAGGTTTTCCCCGTTGTTTGATGGTAAAATAGGGGTCTGGCTTATACTCGAGTATATATGGTATATTTAAGAATCTCCTGTTTTCCTGTGTAATACCCCTTTAAACAATATTCAAAACACTCAGGGCCGCCATCAGGGGGGTTTAGTGTGACTGTGTAGGGGGCCCCAAAGAGAAGGGGACCCAAAGTCAGAGAAAACCCCCCTCTCTTCCAGTGTGAGGGAAACTCACTATGTATAACAGGGGTGGATGATCATTCGTGGGAGGGGAGGGGGGGCACAAACTTGCCAGTTCAGGGGCCCCAGTCTCCTGCACAGTGTAACAGCCGTGCATCTGAGCCAGAGGGCTATGGTAGCACTCACAGGAGCCCTTAAGGCTAACATTTAAAAGTTAATTTTAAAAGGAAGGAGGACATGGATAATAATTATAAGAATATTACCACAGTCACAGTGCCTGGATCTAGAGTATGTCCCTGGTTCATCAGGTTGATTTTGATGGTAGATTCTTTGAAAAAAACATGAGACATGTAATGAATTATAATAAAAGAATGAGACGACATTCTGCACTATTCAATACTATGAGAGCATTGGAAAGTGGCGAGCACAACCGCCCTGCTTGACGCTCTTATAGATGAATGAGAGTGCGGAAATAACCATTCCCTAATTGGGGGGTCCCAGTAGTCAGATAAGATGAATAGGGGATAACCATCGAATGTGGTAAAACCCTTAACCAAGCTTTACAACCAGCGTCCTAACCATTAAAGCTAATATATGTGTTATACAAGCAAAGCATCTGTTACGGACGTACAAGACCTCTGTATGTGGCTGGTGTGGGTTGTCCATAGACTTTACCTTTTTTCCAGATATAAGTAGATGCTCCCTTGAACTGACTTTTTGGTTATTTAATGACCAAGTTGACTGTTGAACACTTTTCTTAAACATTAGAGATAGCAGACCCAACCAACAATGTCAAGTCCATGCCGAACCTTTGTAGGTTTCGGTCCCAACGACTTCAGCTAGCCGTTTTAGGCGTTCGGCGCAATCGGGCAGTGGCACCGATACAAGTGTTAGCCCTTTAACCCCTTCGGTCTAAGCCATTTTAACCTTTAGGACAGGCCTGATTTTTAAAATTTGCCCTGTGTCATTATAGGAGGTTATAACTTAGTGGCTTTAACTAACCAGGGGATTTTGAGATGTTTACACTCACACATGTGTACTTCAAAGTATAGAAAAATTTTGATATCTTTGTGTGTTAGTTATGAAAACAATTTAATTTGCAAAAATTCTTAAAATTATTCATTTTCAAAATTCAAAATTTTCTGCTTTCGGGCAGATAGTCATAGCACCCAAGTAACTTCTATAACTAACATTTCCACGAATGTTGCTTTATATCGGATATGGTTTTATATCGCCTCTTCTTGTATAGGTGTTGGAGGTTCAGAATTTGGGTGCAATTTTTCTCAATTTTTATGAAAATCGCCAACCCTTATTAGAGACCCTCCTCAGTTACTGACTTTGAGACCTAAACGCAGTAAACCCATATATCATGCCATTTTAGATAACTACAACCCCCTCAATGTGTTAAAATCAACGTTAAGAAGTCTGTTACCCTTTGAGCTTCACAGGGGTTAAAAACAATATGGAGTGTAATTACAAGCTGTAATTTTTTTAGACAATGTATTAATTTTGGCCAAAAATTAAACCGTACCATGTATTAAATGACAAAAAAATCCACAAAGTGTGATACCCCATAGTGGTGGTGAATGCTGTACGCCGCACGGCCGGGGATAGAGGAAGCTGCGCCATTCAGAGCAGATCTGCAATGTCACATTTTACAGGCTATAAAATGTTTATTTTTTTGTAATTTGGGCATAGTGGAAGATTATTTTTTTTTGATGAGATCCACTTTTCAGGGACATCATTAACGGGGGGCTCAAAGCTAATATCAGATTTTATTAACTCTTTCTTGGTGGGGTTAAAAAATCAGTTAATCTTGTTTTGGTTTTAGCATTTTTTTCGCTGGACGCTTCACCATACATAAAAATGTATGTGTTATCTTTATTCTATGGGTCATCACGATTACGGTGATAACCCCATTTATATGACTTTTTATGGTTAACGTGTTTGCAGAGTATAGAAATCATTTTGTGAGAAATTTGCTTGTTTTTGTATCGCCAATGGGCAGCACATTTATATTTTTGTTTACAGAGCTGGTTTATACGCTATTTTTTGCACTTTTTTAAAAACTTTTTTTTTACTGTTTTATTTTGTCCCAGGGTAGGACATGAACAAGTGATCATTTGATAACTTGTTCGTTGTAATATACTGCAATACTAATGTATTGCAGCATATTACATAGTCAGCCTATGCATTCTGGCATAGGCTGACATCCAGCACTGTTAGATCGTGCTGTAAGCACGTTCAAAGGTGCTAGTGAAGGCAACCCTGGGTCCTTATCGGGCTTCAGGGCTGCCATGGCAATGATCGGCCCCCTCGTTGCCTTGCACACAATGACCGCGCGTCTTAGAGGGTTAACAGCCGGGATCGATTGTCGGACCTGGACTGTTTACTGCGGGATCCGGCTACCACATACCGCCGGACCGCGGCGATCGCCATGACGTATACTACTCAAGGTGCGGGAACGACCTGCATCTTATGAGTAGTATCACTCAAGGTGCAGGAAGGGGTTAAATTCTAAATACTTTTTTATTGGATAGTTGCTCTCATGATGACGGGCCCTTATCTCTATTAAACAGTTCTTACAAACCATTACTAAATTATGTTGTAGTTGTCAGTACCTGTCCACAACCGCGCATCCACAACAGGCTTGGTGCTAGCTGTCGACTAGGTAAGTGGTGGCGAACTCACCCTGCGACGTCCCTGCGGGCAAGGCCCTGCCTAAAGCGGATAAACCACCCGGCAGGGTGACACCCATATCAAGAACCTAGCTGACGGTCCCCTAAGCGACCCTACAAGATGACAGGATAACTTACTTTGATTGGCAGCTGCTGGATGGTGGAGCGGACAGGTGACCGGATTACAGGAATAGAAAAGTGTTCACACTGGTACAGAACCCAAAACTAGACGGAAGGGGTCACACTAGGATATAAACAATACCGAGAGACAAACAACAGATACTGACAGACAAGCAAAATCAAACAACGGGTCAAACCAATGGCGGCCAAGGTACAGAATCGTACAGCAATAGAATGGTCAGTAGGCAAAGCAGAAGTCGTACACAGAATAGCAAGAAACGTAACGAGCACTAGAAAACACAGGAGACTGAATAACTAGCACCCAATGCAGGGCTGGGCAGAATATAAGGCGTAATGGACACTACCTCCAGCACTGACTGGCGAGCCGTCCAGTCATAACCGCAACTGCAGACAAAATGAGTTCAAAGACACACCCAGCTTCCCAAGATCAGAAATGGAGCTGTCAATCACAGGCAGCTCTGGGTTGGTTTTTTTTTTTTTTTTTCCGGCAAGAAACCTGAACCAGATCCCATCAGAACAATTTCTGACAGTGGTGTGGCAGGACATATTATCCTGCTGAGGAGACCTTTGCCATTAGGGAACACCACTAGACACTAAGCAATGTACTCTGGTTGACTGAACCACCAGGAACAGAGGTTCTCAATCATAAATAAAATGGGCCCCAATCAAACAGACGTCCAACCAATTGGAGGGCTTTTAAGCATTTCTTGACATTGGATTGGATATGGAGATGCACAATTTAACTTAAATGGAGAGTTGGCTCCGTATTCTTACTTCCGATGGGCCAAAGCCCCACAGTCCACAGTGTTGTCCATAAAATATTAGATAGGATCGTTCTGTCATAATAATATCCACATAAAGTCAGACTTCTCAGAAGAACATTGCCCAGAACCTTTTCTTTCAGGTTTTGCTACTTCTCATGGTTGCATCTTGGTGCAGTTTAACATAGTTGGTCAGCCAAACAATAAGAAAAGTGATGTCAAGAGAAAGGATTTAATATACAAAGAGTATAATCATCTCAGACATCATCAAGTCAGGGTTGTAAATAGGAGAGAGTCAGAGTCCCATGGCAGATTTCTGCAAGGGCCTGATACTGAGAAATATACATATTTGTATACTCACACATAGGGAAGCAACATGGAATTGTAGATGAGAATCCCTAGTCCTGTGTTTCATACCTCCTCTCTCCCCTCTCATAATAGTATAATGATGCACATCCTCCATTGTTTACTATTTCAGGTCAGATGCCGTGGCCCCCTGACACTGCGTGCCCCATAGCAGCTGCTATGTCTACTACCGCTCGAGTAAACTGCTCAGGGACATTAAAACAAGAAATCTGAGGCCCAGGGGTAGTGTAAGAGAGGCTCAGGTTGTGTGCAGGTCTAGACATGTTCTTACTTGATTATGCTTTGTATGTGGCTCAAGAACCTTAAATGAGAAACCCAAGGAATAATAGTGAAATTTATATAATCAGGCAGTCGGGTTACATCAAGATAGGGTCTGGAGGTTTGTTCTTAAGTTGATTGTATGTACTCGACAACTGTCTATTTAAATGGAAGTTCTAGACAATTTTTTTTCTTTGCCCCAGTGACAATGGAGTTTAAAAACTGTTTTTGGTGTAATTGGACCAAGAATATCAATAAAAGCTTCATTACAGACACCTTACAGCTGATCATTAGCCTGGGACTATAGAAGCATCCAGAGAGTTCACCAGAGGTCACAGGGGCAGAGGTGTCCGTCTGTAACTATGGTTTCTGTAAGTCGGGTGTGTCCTAAGTAGGGGACCGCCTGTTATATTCTGCAAACAGAATGACAGAAAAGATACCATTCAACACAATTCATTAGAAATTCAAGGACATTTCCAAGGGGCAAACAATTCTGGGGCTTTATATTTTTCCTTCTGCCAATGATTGTCCTCTGCTTTGCACCAGATGGATGCAAATGTGCTCAAATTGATAATTTCCAGCTTTTCACATCTGCAGATTTTCATTTGCTTGTAAAGTTCAGTAGTGTGTTTAAACATTGGGAGAGGAGAACATATTTTGCAATAATATTGGGCTCTTAGGATGTTAAAGTTTCTCCAATTCTGACCACTGGTATTCCTAAGGGTGCATTCACACGTTCAGTTTTTAGATGCAGTTTCAAAGCTAAAAGCAATTGTGGATCATAATAGGTGTGAGAACATGTCACTGAGAGGTGTTACTCCTCCTCTATTTTTCACTCCACTCCTTCTTGGACAATCGAATATTGCAGCTGAAGACTTACCATGTGATGCACCCTCAAGCTGTCTAAAAGTGCCTGTGTAAATGGGGCCACGGAGACGCCTCCGCCTCCATTGTATTTTTTAGATCATCGGTTAGAAATATTTCATTTACTTCAAAAAATACACGACATTTGGAAGATTAGATTTGTTAATCTGAACACCAAAAGCATGGTTCTAGGAACAGTAGGGGCATATGAAGTGACCCTCCACTCAAGCCAATGGAAGAGTAATTTTAGACAAAAAAGTGACTTTTCTTAGCTATTTGCATATAAAAATGGAGTTGATTTTTTTTTATTTTTATAGGTTAATGCTTATTAACATAAATAAAAATACAAAGGATACATGAAGGGGCTGTTAGTTTATGGTGTAAAGATGGTTACCTATAGAAGTTTTAATTGGATAAAAAGGGAACCTTCCGTATACTTCGTTATTTTTTTATGTAACAGCCTGTATTATAATATATCAGAATATGTTAGTATAAAGTACAAGCATTAAAAAAAATTGACTGATAACAATCAATTTTTACAGATCTTCTATATTTCCATCAAGGCCTCATGTACACAATCGTGTAATGGGGTCGTGTGAAAGAATTTTTTTTTTTTTTTTTTTTTTGCGGGAACACAAGGCCCCATTACTCTCTATGTGCTAATGCCCATAGCCGTTGGATAGACTGGGCCCACACCGCTAATTATACGCAGGTCTTATTCCTGTCCGCTTTTGCGGCAGGAGACCTTATTCTGTGTGAACTGGTTCTTCAATGCAGAAGACCCTCAAAGGCTAATAATTATCCAGGAAAAAAAATTTCCCATTATAGAAGCCCCTGAAAAGAACCTGTCACACGCTCCCAACCGTCTATGTGTTATTGTCTTCAGCGCTATATATATATATATACTATATATATATATATATATATATATTATATATACGACATAAAACATAAGAAAATAGGAGTCAAACTACCTTATCCACAGGTTGAATTGAACTTCTTTCATATTATACATATACAATCAGTACAAAGAAGCTTCCACTTACAGTTATACATGCTGAAGCTATACGAGCCTTGGATCATAGCGTGATGTGCAGTTTCTTCTCTTTTCTTCTCCGCTTCCCTGTGATGGTGCGCTGAATAATGCATAAGTTGCAGGGGGAGGAAACTGCCATGAATTACATTACAAGCCTATAGTTACACTGATTGGGAATTTTGATTGAATACAACATGGCATCAGGGCGCGTGCAGCCAAGGAGCTTACAGTGTCGATCCGTTTGTGGCATAGGAGTGCATGGGGGTTAATGTGCATCTTAGCTGCTATTTCCACTCAGAACAGCTCTATAATTCAGAGCACGCAGTATACACGTCCAGACTCTGTCATGTTAGGTATGTCTGCAGGCAAGACGTGCCCCCACTCACTACCGCACTGCAAGCCTAATCTACAGTGGATCCTTTAGATTTCATACTAGTGGAACAAAGTAGAACTTACACTAAAACAAAACCATCTCGTCATTTCGTTCTCTGTTTTCTAGAGATAGTTGTGTAAAAAATATGAAATAAGTATTTAACCTATAAATAAAAACGCAAATAGCAACGACATTTAACAAGGAGCAGATCCAGTAGCGGTAGAAGCCACATCTAGACCTTGGAATCTGAGGGAACCGATGGAATCGGAAGTTTCAAAGTACAGACAGTCCCCAGGTTATGTACAGATAAGAACAAACCTACAGAACCTAAGTTGATTTGTATGTAAGTCGGAACTGCATATTTTATAATGTACCCCAGCCAGAATTTTTTTGGTCTCTGTGACAATTTGATTTTAAAAATGTGGGTTGTCATAAGATCCAGAATAACAATAAATCTTCATTACAGACAATGTGATAACTATTATAGCTGATTATTGTAGCCTAGGACTAAAGTACAGTAAATAACCAAAATCCAGAGGTCCGTATGTAACTAGGGGTCGTCTGTAAGTCGTGTGTTCTTAAGTAGGGGACTGCCTGTATATACTCTGATACGTTCAGAAGAAAAATAGGATGTAGTTAGTCTTCATACTGATAGTTAATGTGTCCTACTAAGAAGTTCCTGAGGAAAGCGTAAGAAACTATAGATGCAAATGATTTTTGTGGAAATCAAGTATAATCAGAGGTCGATCAGAGTTTGGCTTCCGGACATGACGTGTACAGTCCATTGTTTGCAGCCCAGCTGTCATCGGTGGTTGAGCGACACTCATGCCCCAATGTCGATAGAACAATCTCGGGTAAGAATAGGACTGCTCTTTTGCGGCCCGGGTTAGTCGGGTCATGCACCCTGGAATCTACAGCCATGTGTAAGAGCCATGTAAATAGAGGTGTGTGCTAGCTCTGAAAAAATGCTTCCATGTGTCCCAATTTCACATTAGGGTGCATGAGCCCTATGTGCGCAGCTAGCTAGTATAAATTTCCCCGCCCACTAATGCTTTTCTCGTACAGGTGATCCTAGTCTATATCTGACAACACTCAGAATTCTGATAGTCTACTGTACTTTGCACACATCAGATATTTTTCATCCAGTCCTATTCTTCCTTTAGAGAAAATCCTAGCCCACATCGCCCATGGAATTTAATGTGTGCATAACAAAACAATGGACGGGGTAGGACGCTATCATAGTAAGGTCAATGTTTCACACACGTTTTTCAAGGAAGTAGCTCACAGATCTGAACATTAGATGTAACATGTGAAATCTTATACTACTTGGATGACTAAGATTTTTACTGACAAAATTTGACACTCTTAAGGATATAATGAACAAGGTATGATAATGCTATAAAGTTAGGTTTAATGAAAACATATTAAGAACATAAGAGGATGTAGATGGTGGAGGGTGGTAGCACAATACAGGCCAAGTAAGATTTCACTTATGTTAAGAGGACCTGTCACCCTAAAAAAAGCTCTATTAGCTGTTTACTCAAGTAAGCAGCTCCTAGCCCCACCCAGTAATGAGCAGTGTTAATTGTTAGCTTTGTCGGAATATACCGATAAAGCTAGGAAACACTGCACTGGATAGCCTCGGAACGCCGGACCAAGGCCATTATAGCGGGTGGTGTTGATTCATGAGGGGCAGTCCCAGGCGAGCTTTAGTAAGCAGCTCCTAGAGCGTTTTTTGAGATTGAGGTCCTCTTTAAGCTATCACACGGACATAGAGGGGAGATTTCTATGGCTTCTCCGCCAATTTTCTGGCGGCCAAATGGATCTCCCCATCCACGCCAATTTTCTGGCTTCTCTGACCTGTGTTGGGGCGGGGATGGGGGTGTTCAGCAAGCAGGGGCATGGGGCTTGGCCACTGCTTCACTAGATAGGCAAGACTATACCCAGGTCAGACATGGTCTACCAGTTGAAATGAGTTTAAGCCCATATCTAAGTGGCTGGAGCCTCTTAGTGATACAGGCACCGCGGCCAGCAGCAGGGAACATTTTGATGAATTTTATGAATTGCCCAAGAGCATTGAAGTACAAAACCATGCAAACGAATTCATTAGGGATGTCAAAAGATACAATAGAACCACAATACAACTCAACAAAACAATACAATACCCAACAAAACATACTATACAATGCAACAAAAAAAGGATTAGAAAAATAATTTTGATAACTATCCACAAAAACATGAATAATTTGGTTTATTTCGTAAGTTACTCATGACCAATATCATAAATACTTTGTAACGTGATTCTTGTTTTTACACAAAAAACATGAACCATCCAAGGGGGTGAACACTCGTTGTATACTCTGTAGTGGATATTTTCCTTAAGTACAACAACCTGACGTTGTGGACACATTTCATTGCTGATCTCTACAAAGAGTCAAGCTTCTTGGTGGCTTCTTGGTGGCTACAGAAAAAAAGACCTGCTGTGTCTGCATTATTTGTATATCAGGTGTGGCTCCAAGGGTGATGGCCCCTGACACATGGTCTAGTCATAATTATAGTAATGCATATCTTACAGGGTCAGAATTTATATTATGGAGCACGACAACATAAAGGCTACGGCTCAAACATGCAACTTGTGTGTTCCACATGACAGCAGATATTGACGTGTCTATTTTGGACATCTGAGTAAGTGACAGCCAGGAATGTGCGCACACTCCCAGAATGAAGGAACAGCAGAATGTAAAGAATCTGAGCAGAGTTAGAAGCAACAATGAGAGCTGCTGCGTGTAACATGGGATAGATAGCACCCCTCATTCAACAGGGTTACACAAGTCTGGATGGAGAATAAGGAAGTAGTATACAAGTCCATTTTATATATATATATATATATTTTTTTTTTTTTTTATTTTCACTGTCATGATGTGTTCACTAGTTCATTAAGCTGTTTTTGTGCCTTCCAATGTGTGTCCTTTCCTTTCTTGACCCCTTTCATCGTCATCGTCATCAAAGACAATACCCTCCACTTTCAGGGATTTAGAAAGAAACTTAGTATGCATCCTTCCTGACTTCTATTGGCACTACCTATCCAAAATGACTAGTTCTTGTGATGATTTTGTGGTCCATTATGTGTGGGCGAAACTTCTGTTTTGTTGTGAATTGCAACTATACCTAAAGTTTACTTACCTTCTTGGTAAGAATCATGCAACATAATGTTCAATGTATATAGCTATCATACTATAGTGACCCATGTATAAGCCGGGACACCGAGTAAGCCGCGGATGGGAAATGCAGCCACTAAAACTTAATTAAATGTCCAGCAAAGCCCCCTTATTTAAAAAAAAAGCTCCAGAAGCCTCCTCATTAATAAATGCTGACTGCAGCCCTTCTTTAATAAAATGTCCAGCAGCTCCCCTATTAAAATGTCCAGCAGAGCCCTCTCATTAAAAAAAATGCCCAAAAGCCTCCCCTCATTACTAAAATGTTGACGGCAGCCTTTCATTAATAAAATGTCCAGCAGCCTCCCCTTTTTACTAAGATGTGGAGCAGAACCCCATCATTAATAAAATGTCCACTGCAGCCCCCTCTTATATAAATATCCAGGAGCCTCCCCCCATTAATACAATGCACTGCAGCCTCCCCTTATCAGTAAATTGTCCAGCAAGCCCCCTAATTAATAAATATCCACTAGTCCCCCTCATTATTAAATGTCCACCAGCCTCCCCTTATTAAAAATGCCAGCAGAGCCCCCTCATTAATAAAATAATAATAAAAGAGGAGCTTCGTTAGAGCGCAGAAGTACTATGTTTTATTATATTATATATCATTAAGTATAAGTAAAGCCGAGAGGGTTTTTTTCAGCACAAAAGTTGTATATAGCATTTACAGTATATTGTTATATGCATATAGTTATAGTGTTGAACTATTATACTTAAATCGCAATAAAACTATGTATAATGCAAATCTCAAAGAACAAATTTACAGCAATGCTTTGCATCCCTTATGTCTTCCCTGGAGCTTTAAAAACGGCAAGGAATGGAAGGTGTATTATGAGATCCACTAAATCACAATAAATACACAATACAACTTGGTATTACTAATACCGAATGTGATGTGGGCTCAACACCAGGGATACTATAGCCCTATATAAATGCCATTGTTTTACACACTGATAGTTTCTATGCAACTTATGTCAGAGGGCTGGATTTAGTGTTTTAGTGGATTGGCATCTATAATGTGAGCTATTATCCCCCTCTTCTGCATAGATGACAGCCTGGGCTCAGAACTGTACTAAATTTTAGGTTTGGAATTTGGGTTTAGAATCGCTACAAAAACATTTGATCTTTTATATTGCATAAGGCAAATTTAGCTTTGTGGAAATTTTCTATAACCACCTGTATATATATTTTTTTTCAACAGGATGATGAAGTTGTCCTTCAGTGTGTCGCCACCATCCATAAGGAGCAGAGGAAGTTCTGCTTGGCAGCTGAGGGACTTGGGAATCGACTTTGCTTCCTGGAACCAACTTCAGAAGCCAAAGTAAGAAATTGTTTTTTATCTCAATCTGTCTTATCCGATGAAAAATCCCTGGCGCTGTCATTGTGTATTAAAGTATATACTTTGTTTTAGGGAAACGTGATTTTGTCATTCCTAATTTTGTACAATTATCTATTTTTATATGAAGTTTACCTTCCTATAATGAATTGAACTTTAACCTGTGGCTAACCTGTGAAACCATAACTCCCACCTATAAGCGGTGATGGGCTCCTAGTAGTTGTCACTCTAAAAGGGTTTGGAAAGCCACTGGTTGGAGGTTACTGGCATAAAATAATTTTTGAAGGGAACCTGTCAGCAGAAATGGACCTAATAAACCACTACCAGCAGGCTTGGACTGGCCACAGGTAAACAGGTGGATCCACCGGTGGGCCCCGAACTAGATGGCCCCTAGGCATGCATTTGTAGTGCTTTACGGGGTAGCCCCACATTATCTACAATATTCAACATATAGCCAACTTATGTATTCATATAATTACATAGATAGAGTATAAACAAACAGTACACGTAGTTACAGTGGTGAACCCCGAGATCAATTGTTACCGGAGGGCCCTACACATCCCAGTCTGACATTGACTACAGTATGTTGTCAAGCAGCTGAACACCTTCCAGATTATGTTTTTCCTGTTATTACTCTGTTTGACAATATACTGGTAGTAGTTTATTTGGCCAATTCCTGACAGGTTCCCTTTTAGGTACATGCACACAAATGCTGTCCATGTTTTTTGCGGATGACACGTTTATTTCAATTGACTCATGCACATAAACGTATTTTTTTACTGATCCATGGGAGGCTACACTCGGCAGGTCCTATTCTTTCCTGTGTTTGTCACCCGTGTATTCCAAAGTCTAGGGTTAGGACAAGCTAGTGACATCACTTCCAGGATTGAATTTTTGTTTTTGTTTTTTGTGCTTATCCACAAAAATGGATAAAATATGGATGACACATGGACTGTAGTTTATTTGGGATCCTAGAATTGGGGGAAGAAACAGGATGCAGCAGCTGCAGTCATGGAAAATCTGCATCAGGACTACTTGAAGAAGTAGTTTCCCGATGGTAGATTTTACTTTTAGAAGCATTCTGGTAAAATGGATACAACAATATGGGTCCCTTATATCTTGTCTGAATGGAAAATTGGTAGGTAGCTGCTTCCGAATTTCAAGAGCTGGACTTGGTTTGACTTGATGTCACTGCAAATGAAGCAGCAGCAGCACATCTATTCGACTTGTCGGTTCACTTAAACATTGGCACAAGGGCCTTCAATTCTTATGATTACCAGAGGTCCTGGGAGTCGGCTCCCAATGATCTACAAGCCATCACTTATCCAATGGATGGCACACCAGGGAAAATCAATCTGGGGCCCACTCTTATTATCACTCCAGTAAATATACTCAGCTGCCTTAAATGTGTTGTTTTTCTGATGGACCTCTGGGTTTAGTATTGGGTTGAGACAGGGCCCACCGGAGGATCCTCTGGTACTCTGGTGGGCCAGTCCAACACTGGATGGAAGATAACGCAAAACCCCTGGAAGCTGTAGAAATTAGTAGTTTTGGTTATCAATGTAATGTGATGTGAACAGAGCCCAAGCTGTTGTTATATTATTGAGCTCTGCAGAATGGATGATGTTTTTAAGTGTATACATTTTCATAAATGGAAACCATAATTTCTAAACTGTAGATATGATCATGATTGCTATAATTAGTTAATGTACAATATTAGTTTTTTTTTTACTACATTAGGATATGTTAACAGATTAAAATAATATGTAAAGTTTGCGTCATGGTCAGCATATGGAGTACCCTCCTTTATTCAGTGGGCATTAATGTTTTTGACCTCCTGAGGTGGTTTCGATGCTGATTTAAAGAGAATCTGTCAGCTGTTTTGACCATACAAAGCTGCAGACAGTGTTAGGTATTGGCTCTGGAGATCTGTGTAACCATACATTGTGTTAGTAGTGATAGGATGGTGAAAAGTGACCTTATAATCCAGGTAGCAGCACTTGCAAGGGCTCGGGTAGGTCAATCAGCCTGAAGAGCTTTCGCTCTCTGAACTATGCTGCTCCGCAGACGTGGAAAAGTTCATTACAAGGAGCAGAAAGCTCTTCAGGCTCATAGACCTGCCCAGAGCACCTGCAGACGTGGATTATAACGTCACTATCTACAGCTTTGTATGGTCAAAACTGATGATGGATTCCTTTAAGTGGGCAAATAGATGCAATAAAAATCAGTGGACTCTTTAGTAACAGGGAAATCCTTGCAGCTGCAAAATACACAATTACTTTGCTGTTTTTGTACTTGACATTAAATAACTTGAATATGTCCTGAAATCTGCTGTGTACCATACAAAATATCCAGCAGTTATTATAGAGCCGCCCCCATACACATCACAAACAGGAAATTAATCAACATTCTTCTGTATTACAGAGGAATTGGAGGAAGCCATATCTTGGAGTACATAATCCAGAGTGGTTATCTCTCGGGTGTACTCCATCCTGCTACCATCACTATGGTCCATTTCTTACATCTAATTTAGTTGGGGACCATTAACAGTTGCTTGATTTAGAATTCGACCAGAACTCACAGCGATCATAGATGCCTGGCCCAACAATTGCACCACTCAATAGCCGGTAAATTCATTAACCGCAAAAAGGGCATGGTGTTTGGTGCTGGTGGGTGCTAACTTGTATTTTGTCTAAAGTTTGACTCCTGGAGAATGGGGGTCTTGTTTTTGGGTCAGTGTGGTTGGTTTTACCACTACAGAACGCATCTGCTTGTCCTTTTAATGCGCAGCTAGTGATAACCATTCAGAGTTGATTAGTTTGGACATGTGACTATAATAATTTAGCAATCACCTGATGTGTCAGAAATTTCTAATTAGTAGGCGGTTTGCCTCTGGACCCCCCCCCCCCCCCCCGCCAGCAAAAGCGGTTACACAAGTAGTGGGCACGCTCGGCATTTACCAGTGTTATAATGCAGAGAGACTCTTCCCCAGGGCACCAGACTTTTATGGTAAATGTATAAATATACATAATTGTCTTTACATGTATCTGCTGATGGAGGACATGGATAATGATTGTAGTCTTTAGGCATTAGGCAGATAAGAGACAATTAGACTATTATGAGTGTATTTGCAATGAATCTGGGGCTGATCTGATTGATGTCATTCTACGTGCTCGCAGATTTCTGGCATTCTCAGATGTTGCAGTACTTTAGGTTTTCATTTTGCTCCATTTCTGCAAGCTAAAAGGCAGAACGTTGTGCGGGAGCACAGACAGGGAGAACGTACTGCAGGAGAGGGTCAGAGGAATACATTGAACTGGCTGCAGAGGAATAATCACTCTTCTGCAAAGACAATTCTGGTAGCAGGAATATCTGCCGGTCAGGAACACAATGGGGCACTTTTATGGTTTGTGTTGCATTTTCCGTGTATGAATTATGCAGGTTTTTAGACTGGGGCTTGATATGGTTCAACAATTTGGTGCAAAAAGGTCTAAAATGACTCTCCCAACATTTATGCAGGTGTTATAGAAAGTGCTAGACTTGTTTTTTATGGTCTAAGTGTGCAACACAATTGCACCACAAAAGGTGTCAGTAAACTTGAAGTGTAGGAATCAATAGCTGCAAAAGGGTGTTAGTGTCGGAAAATAAGTTAAATTGTGGCACCAACATATAAATACTATGGAGCACATGGCACAGCAACATAAAAAAAACACAGCAAGTAAACTGGCGCAAAGCCAAAAAATGTCCCCCAACGGTCCGGTATGTATGTGGCTTGAAGAGAACATGATAAGGCTCCTTCATTGTGAAAAATAACCAAAGAATCAACAATGCACAGAGCACAGAAAATTATAAATAATCAAAATGGATTTGTTGGGTTTCATTTATTTTACTTGATCTTGCACAATGCAATCCATTACATTTTTTTCTGTCAGGCAGTACAGTATAGAAAATGGATGGTTGAGTTAGAAGGTAACTCAGTGGGTGAGAAGGTAACTCAGTAGGCGAGAAGGCAACTCAGTAGGCGGAGAAGGCAACTCAGTGGGCGAGAAGGTAACTCAGTGGGCGAGAAGGTAACTCATTGGTGAGAAGGTAACTCAGTGGCTGAGAAGGTAGCTTCCGTGGCAAGAAGGTAACTCAGTGGGGAGAAAGTAACTCAGTGAGTGAGAAGGCAATTCAGTGCGTGAGAAGGCAACTTAGTGGGTGAGAAGGCACACTGTGGGCGAGAAGGCAACTCAGTGGGCGAGAGGGTAACTCAATGGGCGAGAAGGTAACTCAGTGGGCGAGAAGGTAACTCAGTGGCTGAGAGGATAACTCAGTGGCTGAGAATGTAACTCAGTGGGTGAGAAGGTAACTCAGTCGGTGGGAAGGTAAATAAGTGGGTGGGAAAGTAACTCAGTGGTTGGGAAGGTAACTAAGTCACTGAGAATGTAACTCAGTGGGTGAGAAGGTTACCCCATTGGGTGGGAAGGTTACACCATGTGGGTGGGAAGGTAATAAGTGGTGGGAAAGTAATTCAGTAGAATGGGAAGGTAAATAAGTGGTGAGGAAGTAATCAGTGGGTGAGAACATAACTCAGTGGGTGAGAAGGCAACTCAGTGGGTGAGCAGGCAACTCAGTGCGTGAGAAGGCAACTCAGTGGTGAGAAGGCAACTCATGTGGCGAGAAGGCAACTCAGGGGGCGAGAAGGTAACTCAGTGGGCGAGAAGGTAACTCATGGGTGAGAAGGTAGCTCAATAGGTGAGAGGGAACTCAGTGGCTGAGAGGGTAACTCAGTGGCTGAGAAGGATAACCATGGTGGAGAATGTAACTCAGTGGGTGAGAAATAACTCATCGGTGGAAGGTAAATAAGTGGGTGGGAAAGTAACTCAGTGGTTGGGGTAACTAAGTCACTGAGAATGTAACTCAGTGGGTGAGAAGGTTACCCCATGTGGGTGGGAAGGTTACCCCATGTGGGTGGGAAGGTAAATAGTGGGGGTGGGAAAGTAACTCAGTGGGTGAGAAAATAACTCAGTGGGTGAGAGGCAACTCGTGGGTGAGCAGGCACTCAGTGCGTGAGAAGGCAACTCAGTGTGAGAAGGCAACTCTGCAGCTCAGTGGCGAGAAGGCAACTCTGTGGCGAGAAGGCAACTCTGTGGGCGAGAAGGCAACTCTGTGGCGAGAAGGCAACTCTGTGGGCGAGAAGGCAAAATCAGTGGGCGAGAAGGCAACTCAGTGGGGCAAAGAGAGAGGTAACTCTGGGCGAAGAAGAAGGTAACGCGTGGGTGAGAAGGTAATCATCGTGGGAGAGAGTAAATCAGTGAGAGAAGGCAACTCTGTGGGCCGAGAAGGGCCAACTCAGGGGCGAGAAGGCAACTCTGTGGGCGAGAAGGCAACTCAGTGGGAGAGAAGATAAATCAGTGAGCTAGAAGGCAACTCTGTGGGCGAGAAGGCAACTCAATGGGTGAGAAGGCAACTCAGGGGTGACGAAGGCAACTCAGTGGGCTAGAAGGCAACTCAGTGGACGAGAAGGCAACTAGGGGGCGAGAAGGCAACTCTGTGGTGAGAAGGCACTCAGTGGACGAGAAGGCAACTCAGGGGCAGGAAGGTAACTCAGTGGGTGAGAAGGCAACTCAGTGGGGAGAAGGCAACTCAGTGGCGAGAAGGCAACTCAGTGGGCGAGAAGGTAACTCAGTGGGGAGAGGTGAACTGTGGGTGAGAAGGTACTCAGTGACTGAGAATGTAACACAGTGGCTGAGAAGGTAACTCATTGGCTGAGAGGGTAACTCAGTGGCTGAGAGGGTAACTCAGTGGCTGAGAGGGTAACTCAGTGGCTGAGAGGGTAACTCAGTGACTGAGAATGTAACTCAGTGGTGGGTGAGAAGGTTAACTCAGTCGGTGGAAGGTAAATAGTGGGTGGGAAGTAACTCAGTGGTTGGAAGGTAACTAAGTCACTGAAAAAAATGTAACTCAGTGGGTGAGAAAGTTACCCCATGTGGGTGGGAAGGTAAATAGTGACTGAGAATGTACCACAGTGGCTGAGAAGGTAACTCATTGGCTGAGAGGTAACTCAGTGCTGAGAGGGTAACTCACTGGCTCAGAGGGTAATTCAGTGACTGAGAATGTAAGTCAGTGGGTGAGAAGGCAATTCGTCGGTGGGAAGGTAAATAGTGGGTGGGAAATAACTCAGTGGTTGGGAAGGTAACTAAGTCATGAGAATGAAAATGTAACTCAGTGGGTGAGAAGGTTACCCCATGTGGGTGGGAAGGTAAATAAGTGTGTGGGAAAGTAATTCAGTAGATGGGAAGGTAAATAAGTGGGTGGGAAAGTAACTCAGTGGGTGAGAAGATACCTCCAAGATATGCAGTTCTTGTCAAACCCCTTCTTGTGGAGGAGGGGGGGGGGTCTGTGTCACCGCCGTTCCAAACAGCCAATAAAGTGTCACTTAAATATCGCAGCATCTCTTTAGGTGAGAATCATGTTTGGTGGACTCTGTCCTTGGTCAATGCCTGGAGGGCCGCAGAAGGGCTCTGAGGCCACTCTGGCACCCGTGCATAGGTTCGCCACACTGGTGTAGATTGTCTGTACTGTGACATCACTTGTGGTGCAGCCCTAATTATTGTGACCACCAGTGTGTATATGTCTGTGACTGTGACCATCACTCTGTGTTGATACCACTTAGTGAGACACCATGTATTTAGATTGTCGTACTGTGACATCATGTGTGCCGTCCCACTATTGTGACAGCCACGTGTGTAGATTGTCTGTACGTGATCACTGTGTGCAGCCCCCTATTGTGAACGCCCAGTGTGTTAATGTCTGTACTGTACAATCACTGTGTGCCACGTATTATTGTGTAACCAGTTTTGATAAGGCTATTGGGTGCCATCAATGGGTGCATCTCACTATTGTGACATCAGTGGTTAGACTGTCTGCTACTGTGATCATCACTGTGTCATCCCAACTTATTTTGACACCAGTGTTAAGATTGTCTGTGTACTATGACATCACTAGTGTGTCACCTCACTATTGTGAAAACCAGTGGTTTACCTATCTGTAGTGTGACATCACTGTGTGCATACCACTATTGTGACACTTGTGTTTACAATATTTGTACTGTGACATCACTTTGGGCATGCCACTATTGTGAAACACCAGGTGTAATTGCTGTACTGTGGAGCAATCACTTATAAGGCGCTAGCACTCATTTATTGTGACCCCAGTGAATATTTTCGATAAGCTTTATCGTGACAATACGAGCATAGCCATTGTTCATCTCACTATGTGCATCAGTGTTTAGATGTCTTTAACTGTGACATCCTGTGTCCTCCCCTATTTTTGACAACACCATTGGTTAAGATTGTGGCTGTACTGTGACATCACTGTGTGCACCCCACTCAGATTGTGAAAGCCAGTGATTTAAGTAACTGTATGTTACAATCACTTGTGTGCAAACCACTATTGTGATACACAGTGTTTGATTAGCTGTAGTCATAAAATCACTGTGTCATCTCACTTGTGGCTATGTACGGCGGCAACGCTGGTGTGAATGTACCTCTGTTTTTGTATCATGTTCCCCCTATGATTTGTAAACAGCGCTACAGAATAACAATGTATGACGCTATATAAATACAATACATTATTATTATTAGTCTCTCTTCCTATTGGGGTAAAAATGTCTTGTGCTAGAATTCTCGTCGTAATATGTAAAATTCTCTTATACCTGTTATACCGTTCATGTATAAGAAATAGCCTATCAAAAGACATGTGAAAATTGAGCAGAGAAGAGGTCATATTTGCCTGAGATGTAGTTATATTATTACAGGAGGGAGTATCAGTCATAATGAAAGATTCTAGATTATCCCCTATAATAGCGTATTAGTTTTGTGAAATTTGTCTGTACTGTGTGCAATAATTTTGTGTTATTATACCACTAATATGTGACGTGACTGTGAAGACTATGATAACAATTGATTTCACTACTGACATAATCCACTACTGTTCATCATGAAAGAGCATCACTGGATACTTAGGATTGTTTTAGACAGTAGTGGAAGATAACTCTATGTAGTGAGGGGGGGTCTGACGATGCTGGCACCCTCAAAGGTGTCACAACAGGACTCTAATTTAGGTCCAGATTGGTTGGGACTATTGTCGTTATCTATAAGTCCCACATCAAATACGGCGGGGGGGCCTTCATACTTAATCATACGATATTGCATGGCCCAACTGTTTGTGCCCGATGCATAATAGCTCTTGAGTGCCAGGTTAATAGGTACAACACATCCACTATCAATGTATGTGGTAATTATTTATTTAGAATTTTATTGGGCCAGTAAACTGATCAAGAGTACAAGCTGTCATATTTTCGTCCACATGAGAGTTTTTCTTGTTTCCAATAAGTGTGCTCTTTCAAGCATACTATTGGCACATGCGGCAATTTATAATTTAGTCATTCTAACCCTACTTTGTCATTGTGTTTTCCTCATGGAAGTTTCTGCAAACGAGTGTGTTTGATTAAAAACATGAGGAGCATCTTCCGAAAAAGGCAACCATTGCTGTGGTTGAGGCAAAATAATTCGACAATATATTCACATGGAGCACCTTCATTTGTTACCCCGTGTATACTCAGGGAGTTTTCATCGTGTACTCCCGCGGACTGTCCATAGTTGCCTCTGAACTGTTCCAAAATACCGTTATTAACCATCCTGATACTATCCCGCGACAGGTCAGGTACCCGCAGCACGAGGCAGGACAAAAATCACAACAAAGGTACAATCCGGATACCTCGGCGCCAGCGTGTCGCACACGACTCTGTCGAACGAGAACATAATCGTGACTGGTGAAGAGACAGTCAAGGCGCATTCAGAGACAAACACCAGTGCAGAGAGACTGTCAAGTAAAGGGAGTGCTGCGGCTGCAGTGGCCCTAGAGCACTGGGACGTGTGCGCAGGGGTCCTCTCAGGCTGGGTTGGCGGCAAACAGTGGGGGGGGTGCCGCGGCGACTCGGTGTCCTGCATCAGGCAAGTACGAGGGGGGGGCACCTGTTACTGCATACTCTGTGAGCACAGGGTGACACCATCTTGCCGCGTCATTGTCTCAACTTTCGCTCTGGCCCGTCTGGTACGGACATCGCCACGCAGGCTCGTCCTCGCGCCCGAGCCACGCAGAGATAGTGCGACAACCCCTTCTGCTCTTCGCTCCTACTGGGACCCGGGGCACCCCGGGTTTTTCACACTTGCCGTTTTCTCACATCTGCCCACCCGTGATGTGGGGTCTGGTCTTCTCGAAAGCGTGTGTCACCGGCCGGTGCCCGTCCATGCGTGGTGGCTTCACAACAGGTGGCGGTGTCCGCGCTGGGGTCAAGGAGGGGAAGGGGAGGGGGGCAGAAGAGGGGGGGGGGGGGGGGGGGGGGGGGGGGGGGGGGGGGGGGGGGGGGGGGGGGGGGGGGGGGGCAGGGGAGGGTGAGCGTGGGCTCCCATGTCGGAGCATTGTCAAGCTTTTTGCCTCGTCTATTGGTCTCCTTCTCCCCGATTTTGTCGTCTTTTTCTGAGCCTCTCGTCCCCATCCCTCTTTGTGCGTCGGGGATGCCTACACCAGATCAAAACTAGAGCCCCATAGAGCAGACAAAGATGGACGTAAAGAATTGAGAGAGCAGTCAGTACAGAGATAGAGAGTCCGAGCCACCGATCATATTCCAAAGACTGTCATAATAGACAGAGACATCCAGAGACATCAAGTCCCGGTTTTCATGATAGATTTCGCTTTCAAGGGGTAACAATCAGTGGAACACTGATACAATACATAATAGAAGACCCTTTCAGGCGACTGCAAAGACCGACATGGCACTAGGAGAAATAGCCCGATAGTCCTGGAAATATTGAAGTATAGTATAGTCTAATCTAGTGTCGTAATAGTATATAACCCCTGTAGTGCTCTAAAACAAAGGTTTTTTTCATTTTTTTAAATCAAATCTTGTTTAATATCTCATAAAATAAAACTTGTTTGTTCTTTTTACTTGTGTGTCCCACTTTAAAGGTATCAGCTAGCCGCATTTTTATTTTACAGGATTCATCAAATCAGCAGAAAGATTCAGAATGCTTGGGCCTGAACATTACATTGTACGGAATCTATGACCTGGTCATCTGGCGAGTACCATAGAGGGAACACTATCAAATAACAGAACATAAAAGCCTGAGAACTTATCCTCAGTGCTTTTATACTCACATGTATCTGTCCTTATATCTCATACCTCTTGGGTTGTCTTCCTGGTTATCCCCCCTTTGTCATCCATTTAGTCTTCATATCCTCTAGGTTCCTAACTCAGCCCAAATTTGTTTTGTTTTTTTATTGTTATGAGGGACGTCACTGTTTACTGGCTCCCCGCCTCAGTGATTTATAGTAATAGGTATACAGGGTCCCGCTAGAGTCCTACTTAAGAACACTCGACAACATACGACCCCTAGTTTACAAACGGACCTTGATATTGGTAATCTTACCTGTAACGTTAGTCCTAGGCTACAAGAATCAGCGTGTACCGCTTTTTATCACAGGTGTCTGTAATGAGATTATTGTTTATCCGGGTTCTCTGGCAACCCCATTTTAAACTCCAATTGTCCACAGAACCAAAAAGTTCTGGCTGGGATTCCATGATAATATACATTTCCGACTTACATACAATTTCACCTAAGAACAAACTTCAGAACCTATCTTGTATGTAACCCTGGGACTGCCTGTACTCAATACCATTTACCCATATTTTTCGTCGAGTTTTACCTTATGCAAAACCTTCTCCCCTCCCAGGAATGCCCCAAAAATACTGCCATACAATAATAATCCTTGCAGTGCTCAGGGCTAACACCTAATGTGGCAACTAGGGGCTAAATCCAAAGTAAACAGGGGTTCCTGTAAAAGTGAATCTAAATACAGGCGGTCCCCTACTTAAGAACACCCGACTTTTACACAACCCCTAGTTACAAACGGACCTCTGGATGTTGGAACTTACTGACTTTAGCCCCAGGATACAATGTCAGCTTACAGTACACAGTGTCTGTAAAGGAATCTTAGTGTTACTCCTGGTTCCTATTGACAATCCGACATTTTTTAAAATCCAATTGTCAAGAGACAAAAAAAGTTCTTCTGGGGTTAATTAAAAATATACCATTCCGACTTACATACAAATTCACTTAAGAACAAACTCAGAACCGCTCTTGTACTGCCCCTGGGACGGCCTGTATTGTATCTAAGGAACCATTAACTTTATATCGTAGCGTTCGTTTGACATGAATAAATCCTCTTCTCTATTAAGCATTGTGTCCCTAGAAAACAATCAGTCCGTATGTTGTCCAATGCAGATTCATTTTGCGGTCAATATTTATTTGTTCTCTACAGTTTTTGATAAATGTGCCCGGGTCCTAAGAATGTTCATTTTGTAATCAATATGAATATGTCTAAAATGCAGTTTTTAATTAATAAGATGAGGCGGCGTCTATTGTTTACCGATCTGATTCATCCATCTGGTGGAGGACAGTTTATCTACTCAGGTTTAGACATCTATCAGAAACATATACTGTCATGGTACAGACCATGATGAGGGAAGGTAGTTATTTAGGACATGATCTTATGCGCGGCTTTATCATGTTTTGATCTATTTGCCTGGCGCGAACTATGAATAACCCCAAGATGAAAGAACAAAGACATAAAGATATGAGAGTGCTTCACTGTCAATTCTAAGCTGGGAACACGTGTTATTGCTTTAACAGTCACCCACTACAGAGGCAGCTGAATACGTCCCCCACCATGTACCCACATCGTGAGGTAGGTAGACCTCATGATTTAGAGTAATTATTAGCACAATTATTTAGGAGAAAGATTTGCTGCCATAGAACTAACATATAACACTTGTTCTATGAACATTCTAAATACATGTAGCCAGCTTTTTGTTGTTTCCATTCCAAACACCATAAGCTTCTTTCCAAGAATATATTGTAGCAGTGAGAGGCTTATTTGTGTGTGTGTGGGGGGGATACATCTATAATGCCATATACGGCGAATAGAAGTACACTTGCTTGATCACATAAAATATGGATCAAATACTGAATGTTTAAAAATGACAAAAGTTTGATGGGTAGGAATAATTTTGGCCACCCGCTGTGATGATTTGGAAACTGCAAACACAGAAAATCTTTTGCGGGATGGAACAGAACATATCCAGTTTCTTTTTGATGTAGGAATAATTTAGGGGGGGGGGGCACCCGCTGTATGGATTGGAAACAGAAAAAAAAGAAAATATGCGTGATGGAACAGCAAATTAATTTTAAGGATTTTACTTTGGTTTTGGTTGGCTTTAATTCTTCCGGTCAAAAGTAGTTCCAAACTTCTAACGTTTTTCATGTGTCATTATTGATGAACAGACCTTTGAAATTGGGGTTCTGACGAATTTTAAAAATCTGTTTGGTACCAGGTTCCAAACCCAGACCTTCTCCAAGTAACACTCACGATACGATTTCGTTTGGTGTATTCAATATTCAAAGTCTGTATTTCTGGTACAATACACACCATACTCATCTCGCTCAAAGAAGGCTTATTCCTATCTCTGTTCCTCCAGAACAACCAATTGGCAATCAGCCACCCCTCAGATGCGCGTAGATATGACCAAAGGCATTGATCAACAATCTAGGGCGGCTAATATTATGGCTTATCAGTTTAAATGTTATAAAGACTTACAACAATAAAATACTAAAATACTTTTTGTCTGAAATAAAAAATATATAAATATACACTCCACTTCTACCTACATCATATGCTTGACACGCGTCATGAATCTTTAAAACAGATATTTCTCTACTCACCACTTGTTAACAATCTGCTCTCAGATACAGGCAGATCTCTGCTCATTGTGACACATAAGCCTTAGACTTGTAGAGTTCATTTCAAGTAAAAGCACTGGTGAATGAATTGTATTATATAATTTTTATATCTTATTTTTTCTGTTAAAATAAAGAAATGCACAAACTATAAAACTTTTAAGAAGATTCTGTCATAATCAGTCTGTGAAATACTTATTCTGTAATAGCGCTGGTTAGCGCTGGGTAACCATACCTATGCCGCTAATGTATGTTGTTTGTAGCAGCAGCACCTGTAGAAAAATTAATTCAGTAAGGATGTAGCTCCCAATTACTAGAGATGTCCTCACACGGCTGTGCTCTGTTGAATTAATTGGGCAGGGCATTTTCCAATTATCTCCAAGGTCATGCTGTACACACAGCGTAACGATAGAATCTCCTCCTCTGCACACACATAGTAGAGGAGGAAGATAACGCATACCGTGAGTAGAGGAATATAAGCTGTACACATAGGTAGAAAAGAAGATAGCTGCATAACAGGTAGAGATAGAATTAAAGGCTTACACACAGGGAGGAGAGTAAGCTCCTTCTTCCGAGCACACAGAGTAGAGAGAGGAATTTCCTGCTGACACACAGGGTCGATAGCGGAAGTTCCTGCTGCACACACAGGGGAGAGAGAGGAAGCTCCTGCCTGTCACACACTGATGTGAGAGAGGAAGTTCCTGCTGCACCACAGTGTAGAGAGAGGAAGCTCCTGCTGCACACACAGAGTAGAGAGAGGAAGCTCCTGCTGCACACACAGGGTAGAGAGAGGAACTCCTGCTATGGCCCACACAGGGTAGAGAGAGGAAGCTCCTGCTGCACACACAGAGTAGAGAGAGGAAGCTCCTGCTGCACACACAGAGTAGAGAGAGGAAGTTCCTGCTGCACACACAGGGTAGAGAGAGGAAGCTCCTGCTGCACACACAGGGTAGAGAGAGGAAGCTTCCTGCTGCACACACAGGTAAGGAGAGAAGCTCCTGCTGCACACCACGTAGAGAGAGGAACATAAGCTGCACACACAGGTAGAGAGAGGAAGTTCCCCAGCTGCACACACAGGGTAGAGAGAGGAAGTCCTGCTTCACACACGGGTAGAGAGAGGAGCTCCTGCTGCACACACAGGGTAGGAGAGTAGCTCCTGCTGCACACACAAGGTAGAAAGAAAAGTAGGAAAACAAAGACAACAATGAGGACGGCGCCCGCGTGATATCGTCGGGAAGTGAAAAAGGTAGTAAGAGTGTGCTCACTGTTGATCACTTTAAAATGCAGTACGGAAGGAAGTAAAGGGGTATCCCACTCCTTAAACGGGTCTCCAATAATGTGGAGCTTGAGCACTTCCACTTACTCCAATGACCGGTATCCACAGGAAACCGTAATTGTGTGCAAATACAAACGCAAAATGTTTGGAGTATGTGCGGGTGCGCTAACACCCATATTAGGAGATAGAGTATACCATGCCTAATGTTATACAGTTATTTGAAAAAGATCGGATAAATTAATGTGTATTTTAATAGATCAGCAGTAAAAGAAAACCAATGCTTCACGCGTTTCGGGAGACCTCCCTTTCGTCAGACCATAACTACAACATCCATAGAAACTGAGACAATAAAAAGTTAACATAAAATGAAAGAATAAATAAAATATTTGTTGAATTGTAATCTGCCAGATGGAGATGGCAAAGAATGTTTGACTACGTATACTCGGTGGTACTATAAGATGACAGTACAGAAGTTGTATTAGCGTAAACCAATACAAATGAGGAATATAATCATAGCTAATCACATCAAGACAGTGAATAAATTATATTATATAATAATATATAGAGTTGTAATTGATAACAAGGGGTGTTATATAATACTTGAGAATATGTACTCAAGCATGATTAGACGAGAGGCAATGTGCTTCTGCCTGACTAGGGGCTATCGAGCCACTGAATTTATGGCGCTCGGGAACGCCGCGCTGCGCAGTTCGCGAAGCGAAACTGGCGCGATGCCGCAAATAAAGGCACTCTCGGTCGCGCCGAGGACTGGCGCATGCGCCGTACGTAAAGAACCTGCAATGAAAGATGTATCCGTGTGAAATAGAAAATGGTTATAAATTGTATGCGCAGTGTGCGCCTAAATGTGGGCTAGAAAGGGAGAGATTATAAACAAACTAATGTGTAAGAGAGATAATTGCATACAAGTGACCACAATTATTATATTACCCAGCTGGATAGGTTTATATGGATGGAGGGGGGGGGGGGGGAGGGAGAAACCACAGAGAAATGAAATCACGAATAGAGTAGATATACATTGTAATAATAATTATCGAGTAAAACTATATAATATAATTAATTACAATACATAATATGCAGCGAGGCAATCAAGTAATTAATACAAGGTAACAACATTGGCTGGCAAACTGCATCATAAATATATCAAGTTACACAAAAGGAATGTACATGTCAATAATGGTAAAAACAGTGGGTTTAGAAAAAAAAAAAAAAAAAAAAAAAAAAAAAAAAGAAAAAAAAAAAAAAAAAAAAAAAAAAAAAAAAAAAAAAAAAAATAAAAGTCCATGTGTTTATATTTGATCACTATTAATGGTATATTAGCAGAATGAAGCGATCAAAAGATGTTTTCTCGCTTTCATTTAGACTCGGCCGAGCCAGAGTCTGAGCTTGTAGATCCCATACATTTCCCGTTGGTACGATGTTATATCTCTGAGGGGTGGACGGGGGAATAGAATCTCGGGGTATGCTAAAATCCCTATAGTTACGTTGATGGTGTTTTGAGTCAGCATGTCTAGATTATAACCTGTTGCAGAGGAAAGCCGTTACAGATATTGCTCTATGTTTGTTTAAACGCTTTTTTTAACTTTTATTGTAATATTTCTTATTGTAATGTTTTTGAGTTCTGTCTGACGAAGGTGTGTCTCCCGAAACGCTAACCATTGGATTTCTTTTACTGCAGTATCTATAAAATACACATAATTTATCCGATCCTCTTTTCCCAATTACTGTATCCATTGATCTTGTATCCCTCTCATCTCCTAATCTGGTTGTTAGCGCGCAACCCGCACATACTCCAAACCTTTTGCTTCTTGTTTTGCACACACAAGGTAGAGAGGGAATAAGCTGCACCCACAGGTTACAGAGGAAGTCCCGCTGCCCACACAGGTAGAGAGAGGAAGATAAGCTGCATACAGTATAGCGAGAGGAACCCTTTCTGCACACAGAGTAAGAAGGAGCTCCCACTGCACACGGTATAGAGACCAAGCCCTGCTGCACACAGGGTACGGAAGGAGCTCTTGCCTGCAACTCAGGGTAAAGAGAGGAAGCTCTTGCTGCACACAGGGGAGAGAGGAAGCTCCGCTGCCACAAGGTAGAGATGAACTCCTGCTGCACACAGGGTAGAGAGAGGAAGTCTCCACACACACAGGGGACAGAGAGGAAGCTCCTGCTACACACGGGTACAGAGAGTAAGCTCCTGCTACACACATGTACAGATCTAGACCTCCTGCTATCACACAGGGACACACAGTACAGAGAGGAAGCTCCGGCGACACACATGTACAGAGAAGAAGCTCTGCTTCACACACGGGTAGAGAGGATTCTCCTGCTCATCACAGTGTAGAGAGAACTCCTGCTGCACACCAGGTAGAGAGAGCTCTCTACAGCACATGGTAAGCGAGGAAGACTACTGCTCACAGCGACAAGGGGAAGCTCCTGCTACCCACAGGGTATCAGAGGGAATCTCCTGCTACACATCAGGGAACGATGGGAAGCTCCGGCTACACCCAGGTACAGATTGAAGCTCCTCCTACACACAGGTACAGAGGGGCAGCTCCTGCTACCCCCTGACTACGGATGGAAGCTCCTGCACACACCGGATGAGAGAGGAAGCTCCTGCTCACACAGGGTACATAGGAAGCTCCTTGCCACACCCAGCGATACAGAGGGCAGCTCATGCCTACACACAAGGGTACAGTGGGGAAGCTCCTGCTACACATAGGGTACAGAGGGCAAGCTCCTGCTACCATAGGTAGCATAGGGGAAGCTCCTGCTACACATAGGGTACAGAGGGGCTCTGCTACACACAGGGTACAGAGGGGAAGCTCCTTCACCACAGGATACATAGGGGTAGCTCCTCTACACACATGATACAAGGAAGCTCCTCTACACACAGGGGACAATCCTACTCAAGTGAAGGTCAAAAGAATACGGTAATTGAAGAAGGGGAAACTTCTAGGATTCAGTTTCATGTTGATTTTCTATGAGTAGTATTTTCTGTACAGAATTATCACTACCGCAAACTAAGGCTGCATCACTACTACCAGCAAGGGGGACTATATATACGGCCCGTCGTATATACGGCCGATATACGTCCCCTATACCGGCAATGGGCTCACGGCCCTACGGAGCGGTATACGGGGCAGCACTACGTGCGGGCATCAGGGAGAAACCCCTGTACTGCTCTGTCCCCGTGAAAAAATAGACATGTCCCTATTTTTCAGCTGATACGCGCCGTGCGCCATATATCCTATGGAGAGGGGCGTGGTGAGCAGCTCTCTCCCCTCCTCCTCTCCCCGCGCTGCCTGGTGTTGCTCGCCGTGCTCTGTACATACGGGCACCGGTCCGTGTGAATCATGCCTACTTGGTGAAATTTATTGATGGGCAGGGCCCATTCGGGGGAATGTTATTAATGCAAAATTACCATTTCATGGTCAGAAATGCTAAAATTGAACTAGGCTGCTAATACTAAGGCTTAATGGGTAATAGCTATAAACAGCTAATTCATTAAGGGAGTTTCACTTACAGTGTCCGTATGTGTGGATTCAGGACTGCAACCACCGTACCACCTGTGTGCTAGGGAGATTATATAAGGACATTACGATTATATGTTGGGGTTTTAGTACACTTTGAATTCTGCATAGAAATGACTCTTTTAGTAGCGCCTGGGATCAGAAAGACTCAACTGGGGAGGTCGTCTCGTGCCTGCAAAGAATATCTCCGGGACAATATTCTTATACTATACCATAGGCCTCATAGATATCAGGCACTAAAATCCATAAGTTTATGTTTTGATGTAACTTAAAGCCTGTGGAGTCAAATAAGTGACACTTAATTTAGATAAAATGGAGCTCTGACTCCACAAAAATATAATATAAAGATAACATTTGTTAATATTATTTAGCATTCTGTCTGATCTAGATTTACGAGCAGGGGGGGGGGTGGGGGGGGGTGGTCACCCCTTGTTTATTGGTCCAAGACCATACAGTCAGACTGCTCACTAACTGGGCGCACACCAGTAACCAGCACCCTAGAAACCCAGAACCAATACTGCATTAGACAGGATAATAATAAGTGGGAACCCTTGCAGATAATATAGTGGAGACCCAAAGTAATACTCATAGTGTAGACCGCAGAGTAGATAATAATACTGGAGCTCACAGACTGACCAATATCGCTGGAGACCCCAGAGCATTATAAGCAATATTTTGGCGGGGTTGTTTCTGGAGACACATGCCATGACAAATAATGCTGGCAGGACTCGCAAGCAGATAATAATACTGAGATCACAGACGAGCAATAATGCTGGAACCCCAAGCAGATAATAATGACTGGAGATCAAGCACAACAAATAATCCTGGAGACCCCAGAGCAGATAATAATACTGAGATCACAGCACAGACATATAATGGCGGAGACCCAGATCAGTAATATCCACTGAGACCCATGGAAGACAATACTGGAGCCTCTCGAGAGCGCTAAACATTAATACTTCAGACCCAGAGCAGACAAATAATAATAATGCCTCTTCTTTCCCGGCTCCTCTCTCCTCCCTGCACCCCACTTGCAGAACTTCTTTTCTCCTCCATGTACTGCTCGGCTTGTGTCGCTTACTGGTTGGATGTGGTGGCATCAGAACCCGGAGCATAACTGCAACCATATCAGGAAGGGACCAGGACAGTAACATTCACATGCTGACTCAGTACCTACAATTCTGGTTCTTTTCTGCAGGACTCTGGGTTTTTGACCTCAAGCATATACACCAGTGTCAGGGTCGGACATGAACAGAGGCGGCAGAGAGGACACCAAGCAGCGAGAACTCCACTGCACTCACTGTTCCAGTAGTTATTGAAGAAGCTTATTGACTGAACAGGATCGGGAAACACAACTCATGGCTTGACATGCTGCTTGTTTGCCTGTCGGCATGGCTTGTGGAATGAATGTGGGCTGCAACTTATGAGCATGTCACAGAAAGTGAACTCCTCTTGCCTATAGGTTAGAGGAAATATGGAAAGTAATGCCTCTGTTACTCAGCACTGCGATATGATTATTTAAAAACGGACTAGTGAGGCAGAGTCCCTGATCATGTTGGTGGAGCTGGAGCGGAGTTGAAGTTCGGGAAATGGAGCATCGGAGTTGGCAGCTTTGTCCTATGGACCCACAGCCCTGATGTAACTGCCTCTTGACTCTTCTTCACCACGTGACTCTTGCCAGTCATTTGCACACAGTGTTCAAAAATTTTCAGCAAAACGCATCTCACAGAATTGGAAAGATATCATTGTTTTGCGCCGGATTTGCCTCGTCCGAAATTTCACACATAGCAGCACTCATGGAGACATGAATAGAGCGGGTGTACAATGACTGGGTTCCTTACTAGCTTCTCCAACCTAATATTTTCATTGTGATCACTGCATAACACTTTTAAGAGCAGTCTATTATTATTATAGAATGGTGCTGACCTAAAATATTTGAAGCATTTTGTTATTTCAGAAGTGAATATAAAACTTGTAATCTACTTATTAAGGAAGCTCTTTTATATACTTGAAGTGTAAGTTGACCCATTACTAAACCAGACCCGAATTATGCCACAAAAACGAAAACTTATTTGACTAGAGAGACGCCTAGGGTGGAAATGCATTGGTCACAGCCCCCGACTATGATGCCTAGCAACCTCGTCCTAAATACTGAATGCTCAGCTCCTTCCCCTAGTAATGAAAGCACAGCACCTCCCCCATAATGAATGCCCAGCAGCAGTCCACCTATAATAAAGCCCTTGCAGCAGAGCGCTAGTACTAAATGCCCATGCTTCCCCTCCACGAGTACTAAATGCTGATGCACCCACCCATATAATGAAACACCCTTTTAGCTCCCCTCCCCCCAATGATGAAATGCCATGCCAGCCAGCCACATATTAATGTAATGCACTGAAGTCAGCTCCCATAGTGATGAAATGCTCTGCAACCCTGGGTGTTATAATAAACTTCCATACCACCTCCTGTCTGCCCGATGCTCCCCATGCGGTCACTTCCTTCTCTCTCCATGGGTACAAACCGGGCAGAAACGCGCCATGCACTCTGCCTGCCATCGCATATCTGATGTTCATAACAACTACACTGCCACATCATAGTTTGCGCCGTGGAGCAAGTGCATTGATGTGTCGCTGCCCGATTTGTTACACATAAAGAGTTTTAAAGGAATGGAATCCGCGGAATCTGGTCGCCGCCGGAAGGTGGATTGGAAGTTTTATTTTTACACTTGTGTATAGCTGATTTGTTTTTTAAGCCCTTTTGTCTGAAAAAACATGACGTTTAACCCAATAACAGACTATCCAGGGACTGTCTGAAAGGTCAGTATACACTTTTACAGTTCCTTTAACTCGCACGGTCACAATACGGACAGAAAGCTGAAAGTTTTACCAAACTACAAAAGTAAAAAAGAAAGGAAGGGGAAAACAAAGGCTAAAGGAAACGGATTTTGTATACTCGCATATTACAAAGTTATATTTATCCTTCACACCATTTATTAATGCAATATTAAAGGATATTAAGTAGCAGTAGAATTTGGAGCCCCGTGAATACAAATAGACTTAAAGCACAAGTATTTATAAATATCCTCCTTTGGCAATGTCGTAACAAGCCGATGAATTGTTAGGTGAAGTATTGTCGATCTTCCAATATGAATACAGTTCGAGGTATCCTGACACTTCTCATTCACATGAATGTCTCTAGGAGAAGAATAATGATCAAATCCACATAGCTACACCCCGATAAGCCTCGAAGGGACCTGGACATAGAGTGGTGTCCGCTGTCAGTTACCTGCCCTTAAAAGCAGTAACTGGATCAGTTTCCCAGCCTAAAATAGACAATACCCCATATCTTGTTCACAGCCCTTGCAGCAGATGCAGTGCTCTCTTTCTCCCGTACTGGTACTGTAGCATTCACAGCCTACAATTACCAGTAATGAAAGGTAAATAAAGTAAACCAAAAAAAAACCATGACTACGACAAACGAACCTGCTCGTGCTTCACAGGTCTGCCGCGCCATGTTTATATTTCTCCGTTTCTCCAAGATTGCTGTTAAACGCAAAAACAGTGCACGAGCAAGTGCAAGGAATACAAATCTGAACATCCATTACCAGTAACCGAGACATCTCAACCACCCCGCCCCGCCAAATACTTCCTGAACACATAGTCGCTTCTAAGGTGTTCCCTGACCAAATACAGTATTGACACACTCAAACACAGGTAGACCCTAAAAATAAAATTTTGCATCAAACCTATTGTAAATGTGTGAAGCCAAGCTGGGGGGGGACACATTTATCGGTTCCGGCTGTAGTTGCTGATTTCTAAGACAATTTGTCAAACTTTCGCTTGGCAATATACAGAAACAATTTGAGGCACAAAAACCCCTACTTAGGCCCTTTCACACTTTCATTTTTTCACGCGCGTTTGCTGGACCACCCATCTTCCTTACAGCGATATCCTGAAAGAAGCTACAACGATAGTTTGACTTTGCCTTTCTTATGTCAATAATTGGTGGCCTGCAGGCGGCCGATACAATTGAAAGATGTGAAAGAAAGTAGCAGTAAGTTACTGTATAAAATCCATGAGGGATGGCATTCACGGTAACTAAGTGGATTGGAGTGGGTTGGGCAATCTGTCTGCAAAAGGTCACCATACAATGATTACACACTGGTGTACAATAGTGTGCTGCACACAGTGAGGCCCACAGTCAGAGATATTTGCAAGAGGTGTCACAATAAGTCACAGAAGAAGTATAGTGGAATGTAAGGGGCATCATCTACTTTCTGAGTATACAGAACCGAATTATACATGAATAGATTTTTAATCTCAATGCAAAAAAAACAAACACAATCTCTGCATGTAATGACATGAAAGTGCACTTGTTAGGCACAAGAAGACACATGGACAGAACCACACGGGTAATAAACAGTGATATTGCAGTCCATGGAATACAGAACCAGCTTCCCGCCGATGGTAGGTAAGTGCAATGGACACATCCACATTGTTTGGACACGACGCAAGCTGCTGTTACTCCCGTCAGACCACCCATGATCCCTGACAAGCGTTGTCATGACCCAAAAAATATAATTTATATCCTGAGATACTCCTTATTATAGCCATTTTCATCACAAATTAAAGTCTTAATAAGTTGAAAAAAAAACTGCTAGGATCCTAAGACAGTCATGCTTGATTTGGTACTGTCCATTTTAATTTGATCCTTTCCAGTACAGTTGATGGAGTCCAGGATTTGGTACGATTTTTGGTCAGTGTGGGAGATTATCCTCTAAGGTTTCTGAGGTAAAACTCTTCCACCAGTTCAGAACTGAGCTTTGATTTCTTATAAACCGCTGTGGGAAAAAGAAAGCTGAGCCTCTGATTGTTCTGATAAATCCTCCGCATTGCATTCATGCATTCCAGGAATTTCATGTAAAAATGGCCCAATCACGCTAAGGAACTTATCCATAATAAATGATTTCCTAAAACAGGCCGGGAAGGAGAGCATGGAGAGACTTTCTTAATTCTTGTCTAAAAGTAACTTTGTGGTACAAGAAACTCATGTGTCCTTTCCTTTTTCATTGAGAAGTTTTAAGGGGCTAGGGGTGTGTGATTGTTTATGAACTAAGAGACATGAGAGCTGAGAGTAGCAGTTTTTCCTGAGAAAAGAATTATCATTTGTCCCATCCATTTATGAGATTAAAGGACATCTTAACAGGATCAAGGAGTGTTAACCTGTAGATGCAACCAGAAAAAGAGGCTTAAAAAATAATTGCAAACAAGCCTCAGGTTCCACGCCCCCCATTAACACCTATGCAGCCCAGAGCCCCTCAGGCTCATTGCAATTAATTTTAAAAAGCCTTAAAAAAAAAACCGGGGCATAAGAAAGTTTAAAAGAGAGCAGATCTGGCAAGAGAGGGCACACACCAGCATGTAGTGTACTTGGTTACAATCCTTATTCTGGTGGTAGATGACCTGTTATAGGGATTTTAAAACAAGGGTGGTTAGATATGTCATCAGTATCACATTGAGAGCTCGGACCTCCACCCCTCATGTCAAACTGGTCCCTCACCAGAACGGTTAGTAGTGAACCCTGCAGATCAAGTACAAGTCCCTTCCAGAGTAAAGTAAACTGGAAAGACTTGCACTTTGACACTTGTACTGTGTGTTCAAACACTGCTTTTGGCTCCAAAAAATGATGCAAAATAACTGGGATGGTTAGACCATACCACAAGTGTTTTGCCATGCAGAAAACATGTTGACTTCAGCAAGAAGTGTTTGGGTTGGTGTTGGGGATTTGCTATCCCACTACCGGAGTAGCAGCCACTATCTGTGCCGGCTGCACTGCTATGTAGAAAACTGCTAGTGCGTAACGCCTACTGACGGTATCGTATTTAAAGGGTAACACACGATACCAGTGAGCGTGAAGGGGGTGATGCCACACCCTGGTGTTTTGAACATGGTTTTGATGCGTTGTTAGCAGTCCAGCCAAAACACACTGCGTTTTGGACCAGTTTTAATTAAGATAGTTTGTAAAACCTGTCAAAAAACAGATGCGCTTGCAAAAAAGCCTGCGTTTTGGACAAGAGTTAAAAAGGACCAAAAACGGTCCAAAACGCCATGTGGGCATCACCCTAAGCATGGAACCCGACAATCAAGGTCGCATCCCTAATCAAGACCTGATGCAGATGTTGAACTGCCTAATCTCAAGGACTCTGTCCCATAGGTTGACCGTCAATAAGACATCATGTAATTCCTATCCTAGATTCAGAAAACATAATATTTCTGGGGAAACCATATTTTACAAAATAGATCTTTGTATCCTTATGAAAGGAGACAGGGAGTCAATAGAAGTGTGGAAGTGGTTTAGGTAGTTTCAAATTGGGTGTGGATCTTACATCATAGACAGGCGGTCCCCATACTAAGAACACCGGACTAAGACGACCCAGTTACAAACGGACCTCTGATTTTGGTAATTTCTGTACTGATCCTAGCTACACAAATCACGTTATAACATTACACAGGTGGTCGTCAGGAAGCTTATTGTCCTGTGTTCTTACTGACAACCCAACATTTTAAATCCATTTGTCACCGAGAACAAAACAATTTGTCTGGGATTACATATAACAGATACGTTCCGATTACTGATACAAATCAACTTAGAACAAACCTATAGAACCCTTTGTGCGTTGACCCGGGGACTGCGTAAATGCTCAATCCAAATGACCTACTATGACCGAATCTTGTCTTTCTATATGAAGTGATCTAAAAAATTTCATAGAACTTAAGAAAGTTGTTCACGTTGGCCAGACTCATGACTTCTCTCCAGGGAGCTGGTATGTTTTGGCAGTGTGGGTACTCCCTTGGGTTCAGTGGATCGGTATATTTCTAACGTTGCGCTTATACCGATGCTAGACTTAGGCGCCGGTGATGTATGGATCAGCCATGTTTAATATCTATAATCTAGTTGCATGGATGAGTATGCTGACTGTGACAAGCAGATGGTGTGAATGTCCCACCAACAGCGGTAATTTATCACAGAGCGAGCATCGAGTTTCTTTTAAGTTGTATTGTCTTCAGTTATATATTGTTAGAGGTGTGCAGAGCTATAGATTGTGGCATTGTGGCATGTGAAGACATTATGCTGTGCTTTGATTGTTATTAGCTAAATAGTGAGAATTTACATGAACTAGAAACACTTACACGCAAATTATTTTGGGGTGTCTAGTCTCTAGCACCTTTCTTGGTTCTGTTATGCATGATGGCAGCCTTGGTACTCGGGTGTTTAATCCAGGGCGCGATTGAAAATCTATACATTAAACACGAATGTACTACAGCTTCCCTCTGTGACAGGTGTTTTGGTAGAGGCAGGGGAACAGTTTGTAAAGTGGTGTCACTATAGTGTTCTATCTTGCTAAGCGCTAATGTATAGAGGATGAGATTATCATAGTGTCTCCTGTTCAGGCAGTATGTTATAGAGCAGGGAGAGCTAATCAGATTGTATATATCTGAAGGGTCAGCATGTATTGAGCAGGAGGTGTGCTGAGCATTATTTATATATCGTTCCTATATTCAGTCAGCAGGTGATACAGAGTAGGAGGAATAAGCAGTGTTACTAGACGTCCTATCTGCAGGCAACATGTTATAGAGCAGGGAAGCTGGTTCTAGATTGTACAGAGGTCCTATCTTCAGTCACAGGTTTATAGAGCTGGAGGAACTGAGGAAATGAATAGTGTCTACTGGGGGACATGTTAGAGCAGGATAGAATTAGTGAGTAAGTCTGGCTATTGCAAATGTCAGTCATGAACCGGAGGATAGGTAAGTAGATGGTATAAAGTGTCCCAGGAGGGGCGACGTAGATTGCCACAAAGTGCAATTTTTCATCTACCCACACAGACTAAATCCCTGTAAGGGACCTCTTTTGGTCTGCGTCAAGCTAAAGAAAATAGCGAATGTCTATGATAATTAATAAAGTTGTACAGTTCTTCGTGACATATCTTATCTCCTGGAACGCTGTACCACTTTCACATGTCTTCCTACACAACTCCTCAATTTCGGCACCTGCACATAGATCTGACATTTGAGTCAATGGAGAAGTCCCGTGGCACCCTGCGCTGAAGTGACACCAACATCGGGACAGGTGCCCCTCAGTTTTTGAAGGCACACGCATGTTTTGAGAACCTTAGATTTAAAATGTGAAGATTGGGCATGATTACCCACCCCCCAATGGGGGTTTATCCACATAGAATAGAGTTTCCATACCATACCCTCACATGTCAGATATATAATATCTAGCCTTTGAAAACGTATCGGTTTGTACTATCGACTGCGCGTGTGTAGCAAATGACGAACACCTCCCTCTGTATTCTCATCACCCACTTACTGATGACACAGACATGTTTAACGTCTATAGCTGCAGGAAAATATCATGAGAATTATTTGTCCCCAGCTTATCAATTATTACAACTACGGATTGCACTTTCGGATATTTTCCCTAAAGTCCTCTTGTTCTGCGCTCGCTGTAGGAGAGGCTGTGAATGGCTGACTGCTTGTCACTCTCATTCCGTATAGAAGCAAAGAAATTGAAACCGTAATTACTTGTAGCAAAATGAGTGGATAAGGCTGTGATTCAGGCTGAGTACAAGTCTCCTGGATGGGGGTGTACGTATGACATGGTACATATCAAAAATGTGATCCTGAAAAGCTTATATAACTCAATTAAAACTATATCTATAAAAGGACTGATAGAGACAGTTGGAATTATATCTGGAAATGCTGATTTTTGTTAACAGTGAATTAGAGATGTGTTATTCTGAGTACCGATATACATCGTTCTTTTTTTTTCCCCCTGTCCCGAAAGCCTTTTCAGCACAAAATTGCTGAACAACGTCCCCTGCTTATACACGAGTCTAAAGTCATAAAAAAAATCTTTAAAAAATAACAAACTTATATACTCACCCTCCGGTGGCCCCGACCTGCAGCACTGCTAACGCCCGATGTCCAAAGGGTCCTCTTCTGGCTCGGCCCGCCCGTCTTCTGTCTTCAACTAACTTCGTGCCGGGCGCCGCATGTTTTCCCGTCCATGTGGCGCCAAGTATGACGTCGCCGCGGCGCGTCATACTAGGCGCCGTCCAGGTGGAGAACAATGGCTTCCCGGCACGAAGTTAGGAGAAGAAAGAAGGGCGCCGAAGCAGAGACCCGCGCGGACATCGGGTGAGCAGCGCTGCAGGTCGGGGCCACCGGAGGGTGAGTTATATAAGTTTATTATTTTCTTTTAATGCTGGGCTGGTGTATAACGGGCCTGGCTGTGTATACTACTGGGGGCAGTGCTGTATACTACTGGGGGCAGTGCTGTATACTACTGGGGGCCGTGCTGTATACTACTGGGGGCTGTGCTGGATACTACTGGGGGCAGGCTGTATACACTGGGGGGTGCTGTAATATGGGGGCAGTGCTGTATACTACTGTGGGGCAGTGCTGTTACTACTGGGGCGCAGTGCTGTTATAACTGGCGGCAGGCTGTATACTACTGGGGGCAGGCGATCTTATCTTTGGGGCATGTGGTATACTACTGGGGGCAGTGCTGTATACTACTGGGGGGCAGTGCTGATACTACTGGGGGCAGGCTGATACTACTGGGGGCAGTGCTGTAATTCATACTACTGGGGGAGGCGCTGTATACTACTGGGGCAGGCTGTATACCTACTGGGGCAGCGGTGTATACTACGGGGGCCGGCTGTTATACTATAGGTGGACAGGCTGTATATTACTATGGGCAAGCTGTAAACTACTGGGGGCAGGCCTGTATACTACTGGTGACGGTGTATACTACTGGGGGCAGGCGTGTATACTACTGGGGCAGGCTGTCTACATACTGGGGGGGGTCTGTGACGACTGCATTTCCCACCCTCGGCTTATACTCGAGTCAATAGGTTTTCCCCGTTGTTTGATGGTAAAATAGGGGTCTGGCTTATACTCGAGTATATATGGTATATTTAAGAATCTCCTGTTTTCCTGTGTAATACCCCTTTAAACAATATTCAAAACACTCAGGGCCGCCATCAGGGGGGTTTAGTGTGACTGTGTAGGGGGCCCCAAAGAGAAGGGGACCCAAAGTCAGAGAAAACCCCCCTCTCTTCCAGTGTGAGGGAAACTCACTATGTATACAGGGGTGGATGATCATTCGTGGGAGGGGAGGGGGGGCACAAACTTGCCAGTTCAGGGGCCCCAGTCTCCTGCACAGTGTAACAGCCGTGCATCTGAGCCAGAGGGCTATGGTAGCACTCACAGGAGCCCTTAAGGCTAACATTTAAAAGTTAATTTTAAAAGGAAGGAGGACATGGATAATAATTATAAGAATATTACCACAGTCACAGTGCCTGGATCTAGAGTATGTCCCTGGTTCATCAGGTTGATTTTGATGGTAGATTCTTTGAAAAAAACATGAGACATGTAATGAATTATAATAAAAGAATGAGACGACATTCTGCACTATTCAATACTATGAGAGCATTGGAAAGTGGCGAGCACAACCCGCCCTGCTTGACGCTCTTATAGATGAATGAGAGTGCGGAAATAACCATTCCCTAATTGGGGGGTCCCAGTAGTCAGATAAGATGAATAGGGGATAACCATCGAATGTGGTAAAACCCTTAACCAAGCTTTACAACCAGCGTCCTAACCATTAAAGCTAATATATGTGTTATACAAGCAAAGCTCTGTTACGGACGTACAAGACCTCTGTATGTGGCTGGTGTGGGTTGTCCATAGACTTTACCTTTTTTCCAGATATAAGTAGATGCTCCCTTGAACTGACTTTTTGGTTATTTAATGACCAAGTTGACTGTTGAACACTTTTCTTAAACATTAGAGATAGCAGACCCAACCAACAATGTCAAGTCCATGCCGAACCTTTGTAGGTTTCGGTCCCAACGACTTCAGCTAGCCGTTTTAGGCGTTCGGCGCAATCGGGCAGTGGCACCGATACAAGTGTTAGCCCTTTAACCCCTTCGGTCTAAGCCATTTTAACCTTTAGGACCAGGCCTGATTTTAAAAATTTGCCCTGTGTCATTATAGAGGTTATACTAGTGGCTTTAACTTAACCAGGGGATTTTGAGATTGTTTAACGTCACACATGTACTTCAAAGTAATAGAAAAATTTTGATATCTTTGTGTGTTTAGTTATGAAAACAATTTAATTTGGCAAAAATTCTTAAAATTATTCATTTTCAAAATTCAAAATTTTCTCGCTTTCGGGCAGATAGTCATAGCACCCAAGTAACTTCATAACTAACATTTCCACGAATGTCTGTTTATATCGGCATATGGTTTTATATCGCCTCTTCTTTTATAGGTTGTTGGAGGTTCAGAATTTTGGGTGCAATTTTTCTCATTTTTATGAAAATCGCCAAACCCTTATTAGAGACACCTCCTCAGTTTACTGACTTTGAGAGCCTAACGCAGTAAACCCCATATATCATGCATTTTAGAATAACTACAACCCCCTCAATGTGTAAAATCAACGTTAAGAAGTCTGTTAACCCTTTGAGCTTCACAGGGGTTAAAACACAATATGGAGTGTAAGTTACAAGCTGTAATTTTTTTAGACAATGTATTAATTTTGGCCAAAAATAAACCGTTACCAATGTATTAAATGACAAAAAATCCACAAAGTTTGATACCCCATAGTGGTGGTGATGCTGTACGCCGCACGGCCGGGGATAGAGGGAAGCTGCGCCATTCAGAGCAGATCTGCAATGTCACATTTTACAGGCTATAAAATGTTTATTTTTTTGTAATTTGGGGCATATGGAAGATTATTTTTTTTTGATGAGATCCACTTTTCAGGGACATCATTTAACGGGGGGCTCAATAGCTAATATCAGATTTTATTAACTCTTTCTTGGTGGGGTTAAAAAATCATTAATTCTTGTTTATGGTTTTAGCATTTTTTTTCGCTGGACGTTCACCATACATAAAAATGTATGTGTTATCTTTATTCTATGGGTCATCACCGATTACGGTGATACCCCATTTATATGACTTTTTATGGTTAACTGTTTGCAGAGTATAGAAATCATTTTGTGAGAAATTTGCTTGTTTTTGTATCGCCAATGGCAGCAACATTTATATTTTTGTTTACAGAGCTGGTTTATAGCTTATTTTTTGCACTTTTTTTTAAAAACTTTTTTTTTACTGTTTTATTTTGTCCCAGGGTAGGACATGAACAAGTGATCATTTGATCACTTGTTCGTTGTAATATACTGCAATACTAATGTATTGCAGCATATTACATAGTCAGCCTATGCATTCTGGCATAGGCTGACATCCAGCACTGTTAGATCGTGCTGTAAGCACGTTCAAAGGTGCTAGTGAAGGCAACCCTGGGTCCTTATCGGGCTTCAGGGCTGCCATGGCAATGATCGGACCCTCGTTGCCTTGCACACAATGACCGCGCGTCTTAGAGGGTTAACAGCCGGGATCGATTGTCGGACCTGGACTGTTTACTGCGGGATCCGGCTACCACATACCGCCGGACCGCGGCGATCGCCATGACGTATACTACTCAAGGTGCGGGAACGACCTGCATCTTATGAGTAGTATCACTCAAGGTGCAGGAAGGGGTTAAATTCTAAATACTTTTTTATTGGATAGTTGCTCGCATGATGACGGGCCCTTATCTCTATTAAACAGTTCTTACAAACCATTACTAAATTATGTTGTAGTTGTCAGTACCTGTCCACAACCGCGCATCCACAACAGGCTTGGTGCTAGCTGTCGACTAGGTAAGTGGTGGCGAACTCACCCTGCGACGTCCCTGCGGGCAAGGCCCTGCCTAAAGCGGAAAAACCACCCGGCAGGGTGACACCCATATCAAGAACCTAGCTGACGGTCCCCTAAGCGACCCTACAAGATGACAGGATAACTTACTTTGATTGGCAGCTGCTGGATGGTGGAGCGGACAGGTGACCGGATTACAGGAATAGAAAAGTGTTCACACTGGTACAGAACCCAAAACTAGACGGAAGGGGTCACACTAGGATATAAACAATACCGAGAGACAAACAACAGATACTGACAGACAAGCAAAATCAAACAACGGGTCAAACCAATGGCGGCCAAGGTACAGAATCGTACAGCAATAGAATGGTCAGTAGGCAAAGCAGAAGTCGTACACAGAATAGCAAGAAACGTAACGAGCACTAGAAAACACAGGAGACTGAATAACTAGCACCCAATGCAGGGCTGGGCAGAATATAAGGCGTAATGGACACCTACCTCCAGCACTGACTGGCGAGCCGTCCAGTCATAACCGCAACTGCAGACAAAATGAGTTCAAAGACACACCCAGCTTCCCAAGATCAGAAATGGAGCTGTCAATCACAGGCAGCTCTGGGTTGGTTTTTTTTTTTTTCTTTTCCGGCAAGAAACCTGAACCAGATCCCATCAGAACAATTTCTGACAGTGGTGTGGCAGGACATATTATCCTGCTGAGGAGACCTTTGCCATTAGGGAACACCACTAGACACTAAGCAATGTACTCTGGTTGACTGAACCACCAGGAACAGAGGTTCTCAATCATAAATAAAATGGGCCCCAATCAAACAGACGTCCAACCAATTGGAGGGCTTTTAAGCATTTCTTGACATTGGATTGGATATGGAGATGCACAATTTAACTTAAATGGAGAGTTGGCTCCGTATTCTTACTTCCGATGGGCCAAAGCCCCACAGTCCACAGTGTTGTCCATAAAATATTAGATAGGATCGTTCTGTCATAATAATATCCACATAAAGTCAGACTTCTCAGAAGAACATTGCCCAGAACCTTTTCTTTCAGGTTTTGCTACTTCTCATGGTTGCATCTTGGTGCAGTTTAACATAGTTGGTCAGCCAAACAATAAGAAAAGTGAATGTCAAGAGAAAGGATTTAATATACAAAGAGTATAATCATCTCAGACATCATCAAGTCAGGGTTGTAAATAGGAGAGAGTCAGAGTCCCATGGCAGATTTCTGCAAGGGCCTGATACTGAGAAATATACATATTTGTATACTCACACATAGGGAAGTAACATGGAATTGTAGATGAGAATCCCTAGTCCTGTGTTTCATATCCTCTCTCCCCTCTCATAATAGTATAATGATGCACATCCTCCATTGTTTACTATTTCAGGTCAGATGCCGTGGCCCCCTGACACTGCGTGCCCCATAGCAGCTGCTATGTCTACTACCGCTCGAGTAAACTGCTCAGGGACATTAAAACAAGAAATCTGAGGCCCAGGGGTAGTGTAAGAGAGGCTCAGGTTGTGTGCAGGTCTAGACATGTTCTTACTTGATTATGCTTTGTATGTGGCTCAAGAACCTTAAATGAGAAACCCAAGGAATAATAGTGAAATTTATATAATCAGGCAGTCGGGTTACATCAAGATAGGGTCTGGAGGTTTGTTCTTAAGTTGATTGTATGTACTCGACAACTGTCTATTTAAATGGAAGTTCTAGACAATTTTTTTTCTTTGCCCCAGTGACAATGGAGTTTAAAAACTGTTTTTGGTGTAATTGGACCAAGAATATCAATAAAAGCTTCATTACAGACACCTTACAGCTGATCATTAGCCTGGGACTATAGCAAGCATCCAGAGAGTTCACCAGAGGTCACAGGGGCAGAGGTGTCCGTCTGTAACTATGGTTTCTGTAAGTCGGGTGTGTCCTAAGTAGGGGACCGCCTGTTATATTCTGCAAACAGAATGACAGAAAAGATACCATTCAACACAATTCATTAGAAATTCAAGGACATTTCCAAGGGGCAAACAATTCTGGGGCTTTATATTTTTCCTTCTGCCAATGATTGTCCTCTGCTTTGCACCAGATGGATGCAAATGTGCTCAAATTGATAATTTCCAGCTTTTCACATCTGCAGATTTTCATTTGCTTGTAAAGTTCAGTAGTGTGTTTAAACATTGGGAGAGGAGAACATATTTTGCAATAATATTGGGCTCTTAGGATGTTAAAGTTTCTCCAATTCTGACCACTGGTATTCCTAAGGGTGCATTCACACGTTCAGTTTTTTAGATGCAGTTTTCAAAGCTAAAAGCAATTGTGGATCATAATAGGTGAGAACATGTCACTGAGAGGTGTTACTCCTCCTCTATTTTTCACTCCACTCCTTCTCTGGACATCGAATATTGCAGCTGAAGAACTTACCATGTGAATGCACCCTCAAGCTGTCTAAAAGTGCCCTGTGTAAATGGGGCCACTGAGACGCCTCCGCCTCCATTGTATTTTTTAGATCATCGGTTAGAAATATTTTCATTTACTTCAAAAAATATCACAAGACATTTGGAAGATTAGATTTGTTAATCTGAAACCAAAAGCATGGTTCTAGGTACAGTAGGGGCATATGAAGTGACCCTCCACTCAAGCCAATGGAAGAGTAATTTTAGACAAAAAAGTGACTTTTCTTAGCTAATTTGCATATAAAAATGGAGTTGATTTTTTTTTATTTTTATAGGTTAACTGCTTATTAACATAAATAAAAATACAAAGGATACATGAAGGGGCTGTTAGTTTATGGTGTAAAGATGGTTACCTATAGAAGTTTTAATTGGATAAAAAGGGAACCTTCCGTATACTTCGTTATTTTTTTATGTAACAGCCTGTATTATAATATATCAGAATATGTTAGTATAAAGTACAAGCATTAAAAAAAATTGACTGATAACAATCAATTTTTACAGATCTTCTATATTTCCATCAAGGCCTCATGTACACAATCGTGTAATGGGGTCGTGTGAAAGAATTTTTTTTTTTTTTTTTTTTTTGCGGGAACACAAGGCCCCATTACTCTCTATGTGCTAATGCCCATAGCCGTTGGATAGACTGGGCCCACACCGCTAATTATACGCAGGTCTTATTCCTGTCCGCTTTTGCGGCAGGAGACCTTATTCTGTGTGAACTGGTTCTTCAATGCAGAAGACCCTCAAAGGCTAATAATTATCCAGGAAAAAAAATTTCCCATTATAGAAGCCCCTGAAAAGAACCTGTCACACGCTCCCAACCGTCTATGTGTTATTGTCTTCAGCGCTATATATATATATATACTATATATATATATATATATATATATTATATATACGACATAAAACATAAGAAAATAGGAGTCAAACTAGCTTATCCACAGGTTGAATTGAACTTCTTTCATATTATACATATACAATCAGTACAAAGAAGCTTCCACTTACAGTTATACATGCTGAAGCTATACGAGCCTTGGATCATAGCGTGATGTGCAGTTTCTTCTCTTTTCTTCTCCGCTTCCCTGTGATGGTGCGCTGAATAATGCATAAGTTGCAGGGGAGGAAACTGCCATGAATTACATTACAAGCCTATAGTTACACTGATTGGGAATTTTGATTGAATACACATGGCATCAGGGCAGCGTGCAGCCAAGGAGCTTACGTGTCGATCCGTTTGTGGCATAGGAGTGATGGGGGTTAATGTGCATCTTAGCTGCTATTTCCACTCAGAACAGCTCTTATATTCAGAGCACTGCAGTTATCCGTCCAGACTCTGTCATGTTAGGTATGTCTGCAGGCAAGACGTGCCCCCACTCACTACCGCACTGCAACCTAATCTACAGTGGATCCTTTAGATTTCATACTAGTGGAACAAAGTAGAACTTACACTAAAAACAAACCATCTCGGTCATTTCGTTCTCTGTTTTCTAGAGATAGTTGTGTAAAAAATATGAATAAGTATTTAACCTATAAATAAAACGCAAATAGCAACGACATTTAACAAGGAGCAGATCAGTAGCGGTAGAAGCCACATCTAGACCTTGGAATCTGAGGGAACCGATGGGATCGGAAGTTTCAAAGTACAGACAGTCCCCAGGTTAGTACAGATAAGAAAAACCTACAGAACCAAGTTGAATTTGGTATGTAAGTCGGAACTGCATATTTTATAATGTACCCCAGCCAGAATTTTTTTGGTCTCTGTGACAATTTGATTTTAAAAATGTGGGTTGTCATAAGATCCAGAATATACAATAAATCTTCATTACAGACACATGTGATAACTATTATAGCTGATTATTGTAGCCTAGGACTAAAGTACAGTAAATAACCAAAATCCAGAGGTCCGTATGAACTAGGGGTCGTCTGTAAGTCGTGTGTTCTAGTAGGGACTGCCTGTATATACTCGATACGTTCAAGAAAGAAAATAGGATGAGTTAGTCTTCATACTGATAGTTAATGTGTCCTACTAAGAAGTTCCTGGAAAGCGTAAGAAACTATAGATGCAAATGATTTTTGTGGAAATCAAGTATAATCAGAGGTCGATCAGAGTTTGGCTTCCTGGACATGACGTGTACAGTCCATTGTTTGCAGCCCAGCTGTCATCGGTGGTTGAGCGACACTCATGCCCCAATGTCGATAGAACAATCTCGGGTAAGAATAGGACTGCTCTTTTGCGGCCCGGGTTAGTGGGTCATGCACCCTGGAATCTACAGCCATGTGTAAGAGCCATGTAAATAGAGGTGTGTGCTAGCTCTGAAAAAATGCTTCCATGTGTCCCAATTTCACATTAGGGTGCATGAGCCCTATGTGCGCAGCTAGCTAGTATAAATTTCCCCGCCCACTAATGCTTTTCTCGTACAGGTGATCCTAGTCTATATCTGACAACACTCAGAATTCTGATAGTCTACTGTACTTTGCACACATCAGATATTTTTCATCCAGTCCTATTCTTCCTTTAGAGAAAATCCTAGCCCACATCGCCCATGGAATTTAATGTGTGCATAACAAAACAATGGACGGGGTAGGACGCTATCATAGTAAGGTCAATGTTTCACACACGTTTTTCAAGGAAGTAGCTCACAGATCTGAACATTAGATGTAACATGTGAAATCTTATACTACTTGGATGACTAAGATTTTTACTGACAAAATTTGACACTCTTAAGGATATAATGAACAAGGATGATAATGCTATAAAGTTAGGTTTAATGAAAACATATTAAGAACATAAGAGGATGTAGATGGTGGAGGGTGGTAGCACAATACAGGCAAGTAAGATTTCACTTATGTTAAGAGGACCTGTCACCCTAAAAAAAGCTCTATTAGCTGTTTACTCAAGTAAGCAGCTCCTAGCCCCACCCAGTAATGAGCAGTGTTAATTGTTAGCTTTGTCGGAATATACCGATAAAGCTAGGAAACACTGCACTGGATAGCCTCGGAACGCCGGACCAAGGCCATTATAGCGGGTGGTGTTGATTCATGAGGGGCAGTCCCAGGCGAGCTTTAGTAAGCAGCTCCTAGAGCGTTTTTTGAGATTGAGGTCCTCTTTAAGCTATCACACGGACATAGAGGGGAGATTTCTATGGCTTCTCCGCCAATTTTCTGGCGGCCAAATGGATCTCCCCATCCACGCCAATTTCTGGCTTCTCTGACCTGTGTTGGGGCGGGGATGGGGGTGTTCAGCAAGCAGGGGCATGGGGCTTGGCACACTGCTTCACTAGATAGGCAGAGACTATACCCAGGTCAGACATGGTCTACCAGTTTGAAATGAGTTTTAAGCCCATATCTAAGTGGCTGGAGCCTCTTAGTGATACAGGCACCGCGGCCAGCAGCAGGGAACATTTTGATGAATTTTATGAATTGCCCAAGAGCATTGAAGTACAAAACCATGCAAACGAATTCATTAGGGATGTCAAAGATACAATAGAACCTACAATACAACTCAACAAAACAATACAATACCCAACAAAACATACTATACAATGCAACAAAAAAAGGATTAGAAAAATAATTTTGATAACTATCCACAAAAACAATGAATAATTTGGTTTATTTCGTAAGTTACTCATGACCAATATCATAAATACTTTGTAACGTGATTCTTGTTTTTACACAAAAAACATGAACCACTCCAAGGGGGTGAACACTCGTTGTATACTCTGTAGTGGATATTGTATCCTTAAGTACAACAACCTGACGTTGTGGACACATTTCATTGCTGATCTCTACAAAGAGTCAAGCTTCTTGGTGGCTTCTTGGTGGCTACAGAAAAAAAGACCTGCTGTGTCTGCATTATTTGTCATATCAGGTGTGGCTCCAAGGGTGATGGCCCCTGACACATGGTCTAGTCATAATTATGTAATGCATATCTTACAGGGTCAGAATTTATATTATGGAGCACGACAACATAAAGGCTACGGCTCAAACATGCAACTTGTGTGTTCCACATGACAGCAGATATTGACGTGTCTATTTTGGACATCTGAGTAAGTGACAGCCAGGAATGTGCGCACACTCCCAGAATGAAGGACAGCAGAATGTAAAGAATCTGAGCAGAGTTAGAAGCAACAATGAGAGCTGCTGCGTGTAACATGGGATAGATAGCACCCCTCATTCAACAGGGTTACACAAGGTCTGGATGGAGAATAAGGAAGTAGTATACAAGTCCATTTTATATATATATATATATATTTTTTTTTTTTTTTATTTTCACTGTCATGATGTGTTCACTAGTTCATTAAGCTGTTTTTGTGCCTTCCAATGTGTGTCCTTTCCTTTCTTGACCCCTTTCATCGTCATCGTCATCAAAGACAATACCCTCCACTTTCAGGGATTTAGAAAGAAACTTAGTATGCATCCTTCCTGACTTCTATTGGCACTACCTATCCAAAATGACTAGTTCTTGTGATGATTTTGTGGTCCATTATGTGTGGGCGAAACTTCTGTTTTGTTGTGAATTGCAACTATACCTAAAGTTTACTTACCTTCTTGGTAAGAATCATGCAACATAATGTTCAATGTATATAGCTATCATACTATAGTGACCCATGTATAAGCCGGGACACCGAGTAAGCCGCGGATGGGAAATGCAGCCACTAAAACTTAATTAAATGTCCAGCAAAGCCCCCTTATTTAAAAAAAAAGCTCCAGAAGCCTCCTCATTAATAAATGCTGACTGCAGCCCTTCTTTAATAAAAATGTCCAGCAGCCTCCCCTTATTAATAAAATGTCCAGCAGAGCCCTCTCATTAAAAAAAATGCCCAAAAGCCTCCCCTCATTACTAAAATGTTGACGGCAGCCTTTCATTAATAAAATGTCCAGCAGCCTCCCCTTTTTACTAAGATGTGGAGCAGAACCCCATCATTAATAAAATGTCCACTGCAGCCCCCTCTTATATAAAATATCCAGGAGCCTCCCCCCATTAATACAATGCACTGCAGCCTCCCCTTATCAGTAAATTGTCCAGCAGAGCCCCCTAATTAATAAAATATCCACTAGCCTCCCCTCATTATTAAATGTCCACCAGCCTCCCCTTATTAATAAATGCCAGCAGAGCCCCCTCATTAATAAAATAATAATAAAAGAGGAGCTTCGTTAGAGCGCAGAAGTACTATGTTTTATTATATTATATATCATTAAGTATAAGTAAAGCCGAGAGGGTTTTTTTCAGCACAAAAGTTGTATATAGCATTTACAGTATATTGTTATATGCATATAGTTATAGTGTTGAACTATTATACTTAAATCGCAATAAAACTATGTATAATGCAAATCTCAAAGAACAAATTTACAGCAATGCTTTGCATCCCTTATGTCTTCCCTGGAGCTTTAAAAACGGCAAGGAATGGAAGGTGTATTATGAGATCCACTAAATCACAATAAATACACAATACAACTTGGTATTACTAATACCGAATGTGATGTGGGCTCAACACCAGGGATACTATAGCCCTATATAAATGCCATTGTTTTACACACTGATAGTTTTATGCAACTTATGTCAGAGGGCTGGATTTAGTGTTTTAGTGGATTGGCATCTATAATGTGAGCTATTATCCCCCTCTTCTGCATAGATGACAGCCTGGGCTCAGAACTGTACTAAATTTTAGGTTTGGAATTTGGGTTTAGAATCGCTACAAAAACATTTGATCTTTTATATTGCATAAGGCAAATTTAGCTTTGTGGAAATTTTCTATAACCACCTGTATATATATTTTTTTCAACAGGATGATGAAGTTGTCCTTCATGGTGTCGCCACCATCCATAAGGAGCAGAGGAAGTTCTGCTTGGCAGCTGAGGGACTTGGGAATCGACTTTGCTTCCTGGAACCAACTTCAGAAGCCAAAGTAAGAAATTGTTTTTTATCAATCTGTCTTATCCGATGAAAAATCCCTGGCGCTGTCATTGTGTATTAAAGTATTACTTTGTTTTAGGGAAACGTGATTTTGTCATTCCTTTTTGTACAATTATCTATTTTTATATGAAGTTTACCTTCCTAAATGAATTGAACTTTAACCTGTGGCTAACTGTGAAACCATAACTCCCACCTATAAGCGGTGATGGGCTCCTAGTAGTTGTCACTCTAAAAGGGTTTGGAAAGCCACTGGTTGGAGGTTACTGGCATAAAATAATTTTTGAAGGGACCTGTCAGCAGAAATGGACCCTAATAAACCACTACAGCAGGCTTGGACTGGCCACAGGTAAACAGGTGGATCCACCGGTGGGCCCCGAACTAGATGGCCCCTAGGCATGCATTTGTAGTGCTTTACGGGGTAGCCCCACATTATCTACAATATTCAACATATAGCCAACTTATGTATTCATATAATTACATAGATAGAGTATAAACAAACAGTACACGTAGTTACAGTGGTGAACCCCGAGATCAATTGTTACCGGAGGGCCCTACACATCCCAGTCTGACATTGACTACAGTATGTTGTCAAGCAGCTGAACACCTTCCAGATTATGTTTTTCCTGTTATTACTCTGTTTGACAATATATGGTAGTAGTTTATTTGGCCAATTCCTGACAGGTTCCCTTTTAGGTACATGCACACAAATGCTGTCCAGTTTTTGCGGATGACACGTTTATTTCATTGACTCATGCACATAAACGTATTTTTTTACTGATCCATGGGAGGCTACACTCGGCAGGTCCTATTCTTTCCTGTGTTTGTCACCCGTGTATTCCAAAGTCTAGGGTTAGGACAAGCTAGTGACATCACTTCCAGGATTGAATTTTTGTTTTTGTTTTTTGTGCTTATCCACAAAAATGGATAAAATATGGATGACACATGGACTGTAGTTTATTTTGGGATCCTAGAATTGGGAAGAAACAGGATGCAGCAGCTGCAGTCATGGAAAATCTGCATCAGGAACTACTTGAAGAAGTAGTTTCCCGATGGTAGATTTACTTTTAAGAAGCATTCTGGTAAAATGGATACAACAATATGGGTCCCTTATATCTTGTCTGAATGGGAAAATTGGTAGGTAGCTGCTTCCGAATTTCAAGAGCTGGACTTGGTTTGACTTGATGTCACTGCAAATGAAGCAGCAGCAGCACATCTATTCGACTTGTCGGTTCACTTAAACATTGGCACAAGGGCCTTCAATTCTTATGATTACCAGAGGTCCTGGGAGTCGGCTCCCAATGATCTACAAGCCATCACTTATCCAATGGATGGCACACCAGGGAAAATCAATCTGGGGCCCACTCTTATTATCACTCCAGTAAATATACTCAGCTGCCTTAAATGTGTTGTTTTTCTGATGGACCTCTGGGTTTAGTATTGGGTTGAGACAGGGCCCACCGGAGGATCCTCTGGTACTCTGGTGGGCCAGTCCAACACTGGATGGAAGATAACGCAAAACCCCTGGAAGCTGTAGAAATTAGTAGTTTTGGTTATCAATGTAATGTGATGTGAACAGAGCCCAAGCTGTTGTTATATTATTGAGCTCTGCAGAATGGATGATGTTTTTAAGTGTATACATTTTCATAAATGGAAACCATAATTTCTAAACTGTAGATATGATCATGATTGCTATAATTAGTTAATGTACAATATTAGTTTTTTTTTTACTACATTAGGATATGTTAACAGATTAAAATAATATGTAAAGTTTGCGTCATGGTCAGCATATGGAGTACCCTCCTTTATTCAGTGGGCATTAATGTTTTTGACCTCCTGAGGTGGTTTCGATGCTGATTTAAAGAGAATCTGTCAGCTGTTTTGACCATACAAAGCTGCAGACAGTGTTAGGTATTGGCTCTGGAGATCTGTGTAACCATACATTGTGTTAGTAGTGATAGGATGGTGAAAAGTGACCTTATAATCCAGGTAGCAGCACTTGCAAGGGCTCGGGTAGGTCAATCAGCCTGAAGAGCTTTCTGCTCTCTGAACTATGCTGCTCCGCAGACGTGGAAAAGTTCATTACAAGGAGCAGAAAGCTCTTCAGGCTCATAGACCTGCCCAGAGCACCTGCAGACGTGGATTATAACGTCACTATCTACAGCTTTGTATGGTCAAAACTGATGATGGATTCCTTTAAGTGGGCAAATAGATGCAATAAAAATCAGTGGACTCTTTAGTAACAGGGAAATCCTTGCAGCTGCAAAATACACAATTACTTTGCTGTTTTTGTACTTGACATTAAATAACTTGAATATGTCCTGAAATCTGCTGTGTACCATACAAAATATCCAGCAGTTATTATAGAGCCGCCCCCATACACATCACAAACAGGAAATTAATCAACATTCTTCTGTATTACAGAGGAATTGGAGGAAGCCATATCTTGGAGTACATAATCCAGAGTGGTTATCTCTCGGGTGTACTCCATCCTGCTACCATCACTATGGTCCATTTCTTACATCTAATTTAGTTGGGGACCATTAACAGTTGCTTGATTTAGAATTCGACCAGAACTCACAGCGATCATAGATGCCTGGCCCAACAATTGCACCACTCAATAGCCGGTAAATTCATTAACCGCAAAAAGGGCATGGTGTTTGGTGCTGGTGGGTGCTAACTTGTATTTTGTCTAAAGTTTGACTCCTGGAGAATGGGGGTCTTGTTTTTGGGTCAGTGTGGTTGGTTTTACCACTACAGAACGCATCTGCTTGTCCTTTTAATGCGCAGCTAGTGATAACCATTCAGAGTTGATTAGTTTGGACATGTGACTATAATAATTTAGCAATCACCTCGATGTGTCAGAAATTTCTAATTAGTAGGCGGTTTGACCTCCTGGACCCCCCCCCCCCCCCCCGCCAGCAAAAGCGGTTACACAAGTAGTGGGCACGCTCGGCATTTACCAGTGTTATAATGCAGAGAGACTCTTCCCCAGGGCACCAGACTTTTATGGTAAATGTATAAATATACAATAATTGTTTTACATGTATCTCTGATGGAGGACATGGATAATGATTGTAGTCTTTAGGCATTAGGCAGATAAGAGACAATTAGACATTATGAGTGTATTTGCAATGAATCTGGGGCTGATCTGATTGATGTCATTCTACGTGTCGGCAGATTTCTGGCATTCTCAGATGTTGCAGTACTTTAGGTTTTCATTTTGCTCCATTTCTGCAAGCTAAAAGGCAGAACGTGTGCGGGAGCACAGACAGGGAGAACGTACTGCAGGAGAGGGTCAGAGGAATACATTGAACTGGCTGCAGAGGAATAATCACTCTTCTGCAAAGACAATTCTGGTAGCAGGAATTCTGCCGGTCAGGAACACAATGGGGCACTTTTATGGTTGTGTTGCATTTTCCGTGTATGAATTATGCAGGTTTTTAGACTGGGGCTTGATATGGTTCAACAATTGGTGCAAAAAGGTCTAAAATGACTCTCCCAACATTTATGCAGGTGTTATAGAAAGTGCTAGACTTGTTTTTTATGGGTCTAAGTGTGCAACACAATTGCACCACAAAAGGTGTCAGTAAACTTGAAGTGTAGGAATCAATAGCTGCAAAAGGGTGTTAGTGTCGGAAAATAAGTAAATTGTGGCACCAACATATAAATACTATGGAGCACATGGCACAGCAACATAAAAAAAACACAGCAAGTAAACTGGCGCAAAGCCAAATAAATGTCCCCCAACGGTCCGGTATGTATGTGGCTTGAAGAGAACATGATAAGGTCCTTCATTGTGCAAAAATAACCAAAGAATCCAATGCACAGAGCACAGAAAATTATAAATAATCAAAATGGATTTGTTGGGTTTCATTTATTTTACTTGATCTTGCACAATGCAATCCATTACATTTTTTTCTGTCAGGCAGTACAGTATAGAAAATGGATGGTGAAGTTAGAAGGTAACTCAGTGGGTGAGAAGGTAACTCAGTAGGCGAGAAGGCAACTCAGTAGGCAGAGAAGGCAACTCAGTGGGCGAGAAGGTAACTCAGTGGGCGAGAAGGTAACTCATTGGTGAGAAGGTAACTCAGTGGCTGAGAAGGTAGCTCCGTGGCAAGAAGGTAACTCAGTGGGGAGAAAGTAACTCAGTGAGTGAGAAGGCAATTCAGTGCGTGAGAAGGCAACTTAGTGGGTGAGAAGGCACACTGTGGGCGAGAAGGCAACTCAGTGGGCGAGAGGGTAACTCAATGGGCGAGAAGGTAACTCAGTGGGCGAGAAGGACTCAGTGGCTGAGAGGATAACTCAGTGGCTGAGAATGTAACTCAGTGGGTGGAAGGTAACCAGTCGGTGGGAAGGTAAATAGTGGGTGGGAAAGTAACTCGTGGTTGGAGGAACTAAGTCACTGAGAATGTAACTCAGTGGGTGAGAAGGTTACCCCATGTGGGTGGGAAGGTTACCCCATGTGGGTGGGAAGGTAAATAAGTGGTGGGAAAGTAATTCAGTAGATGGGAAGGTAAATAAGTGGGTGGGAAAGTAACTCAGTGGGTGAGAACATAACTCAGTGGGTGAGAAGGCAACTCAGTGGGTGAGCAGGCAACTCAGTGCGTGAGAAGGCAACTCAGTGCGTGAGAAGGCAACTCAGTGGGCGAGAAGGCAACTCAGGGGGCGAGAAGGTAACTCAGTGGGCGAGAAGGTAACTCAGTGGGTGAGAAGGTAGCTCAATAGGTGAGAGGGAACTCAGTGGCTGAGAGGGTAACTCAGTGGCTGAGAAGGATAACCATGGTGGAGAATGTAACTCAGTGGGTGAGAAAGTAACTCATCGGTGGAAGGTAAATAAGTGGGTGGGAAAGTAACTCAGTGGTTGGGGTAACTAAGTCACTGAGAATGTAACTCAGTGGGTGAGAAGGTTACCCCATGTGGTGGGAAGGTTACCCCATGTGGGTGGGAAGGTAAATAGTGGGGGTGGGAAAGTAACTCAGTGGGTGAGAAAATAACTCAGTGGGTGAGAGGCAACTCGTGGGTGAGCAGGCACTCAGTGCGTGAGAAGGCAACTCAGTGTGAGAGGCACCTGCGAGCTCAGTGGCGAGAAGGCAACTCTGTGGCGAGAAGGCAACTCTGTGGGCGAGAAGCAACTCTGTGGCGAGAAGGCAACTCGTGGGCGAGAAGGCAAACTCAGTGGGCGAGAAGGCAACTCAGTGGGGCAAGAGAGAGGTAACTCTGGGCAGAAGAAGGTAACCGTGGGTGAGAAGGTAACATCAGTGGGAAGAAGTAAATCAGTGAGAGAAGGCAACTCTGTGGCCGAGAAGGGCCAACTCAGGGGCGAGAAGGCAACTCTGTGGGCGAGAAGGCAACTCAGTGGGAGAGAAGATAAATCAGTGAGCTAGAAGGCAACTCTGTGGGCGAGAAGGCAACTCAATGGGTGAGAAGGCAACTCAGGGGTGACGAAGGCAACTCAGTGGGCTAGAAGGCAACTCAGTGGACGAGAAGGCAACTCAGGGGGCGAGAAGGCAACTCTGTGGTGAGAAGGCACTCAGTGGACGAGAAGGCAACTCAGGGGCAGGAAGGTAACTCAGTGGGTGAGAAGGCAACTCAGTGGGGAGAAGCAACTCAGTGGCGAGAAGGCAACTCAGTGGGCGAGAAGGTAACTCATGGGGAGAGGTAACTGTGGGTGAGAAGGTACTCAGTGACTGAGAATGTAACACAGTGGCTGAGAAGGTAACTCATTGGCTGAGAGGGTAACTCAGTGGCTGAGAGGGTAACTCAGTGGCTGAGAGGGTACTCAGTGGCTCAGAGGGTAATTCAGTGACTGAGAATGTAAGTCAGTGGTGGGTGAGAAGGTAACTCAGTCGGTGGAAGGTAAAATAGTGGGTGGGAAAGTAACTCAGTGGTGGGAAGGTAACTAAGTCACTGAAAAAAATGTAACTCAGTGGGTGAGAAAGTTACCCCATGTGGGTGGGAAGGTAAATAGTGACTGAGAATGTACCACAGTGGCTGAGAAGGTAACTCATTGGCTGAGAGGGTAACTCAGTGGCTGAGAGGGTAACTCACTGGCTCAGAGGGTAATTCAGTGACTGAGAATGTAAGTCAGTGGGTGAGAAGGCAATTCAGTCGGTGGGAAGGTAAATAAGTGGGTGGGAAAGTAACTCAGTGGTTGGGAAGGTAACTAAGTCACTGAGAATGTAACTCAGTGGGTGAGAAGGTTACCCCATGTGGGTGGGAAGGTAAATAAGTGGGTAGGAAAGTAATTCAGTAGGTGGGAAGGTAAATAAGTGGGTGGGAAAGTAACTCAGTGGGTGAGAAAATAACTCAGTGGGTGAGAAGGCAACTCAGTGGGTGAGAAGGCAACTCAGTGAGTGAGAAGGTAACTCATAGACTGAGAATGCAACTCAGAGAATGAAAAGGTAACTCAGTGGACGAGAAGGCAACTCAGGGGGCGAGAAGGTAATTCAGTGGACGAGAAGGCAACTCAGTGGGCGAGAAGGTAACTCAGTGGGCGAGAAGGTAACTCAGTGGGCGAAAAGGTAACTCAGTGGGCAAAAAGGTAACTCAGTGGGTGAGAAGGTAACTCAGTGACTGAGAATGTAACACAGTAGCTGAGAAGGTAACTCAGTTGCTGAGAATGTAACTCAGTGGCTGAGAAGGTAACTCAGTGGCTGAGAATGTAACTCAGTGGCTGAGAATGTAACTCAGTGGATGAGAAGGTAACTCAGTGGGTGGGAAGGTTAATAAGTGGGTTGGAAAGTAACTCAGTGGTTGGGAAGGTAACTAAGTCACTGAAAATGTAACTCAGTGGGTGAGAAGGTTACCCCATGTGGGTGGGAAGGTAAATAAGTGGGTGAGAAAGTAATTCAGTAGGTGGGACGGTAAATAAGTGGGTGAGAAAATAACTCAGTGGGTGAGAAGGTAACTCATAGACTGAGAAGGCAACTCAGTGGGTGAGAAGGTAACTCATAGACTGAGAAGGCAACTCAGAGAATGAGAAGGTAACTCAGTGGCTGAGAATGTAACTCAGTGGCTGGAAAGGCAACTCAGTGGCTGAGAAGGTAACTCAGTGGGTGAGAAGGCAACTCAGTGGGTGAGAAGGCAAGTCAGTGAGTGGGAAGGCAACTCAGTGAGTAAGAAGGTAACTCAGTGGGTAAGAAGGTAAATGGTAACTTTCAAATTTTAGTAGCCGAGGAGTATTCCCATCTCACAGAGTTACGGCATGAGCTTAGAATATGCTATGAATGTGTGTTTGATGTGACTCCCACTCCTTGCGGTCACTTCATTCATCCTCCATTTCATGGATGTTGGAAATGGAGAGGTGGCTTCTCATTCATATCTGTTGGAGTTCCACAAATAGTCCAACTGGTGCTGCAGCCATAAGTGAGCAGATAGGTGGCAGCACATGCGTCTCTATCCATTCACTTTTATGAGAGTTGTGAGAACAGAATACTTGCTTGGCATAGAAGTGAAAGGAGAGAGGCCCACATGTGTGGCTACCTCTCCATTCCCAAAGGCCATGGCACCATGTTTTCACCATGACTTGGCAATGAGGTTTGTCCCCTTAATGGAAACTGGTAACCACTAAACCCCATAACAAACCCTAAACTGTACTGTATAGTTGACTAATGACTATAGTGGCATTATGAGGCCAGTGGGGCTCCTTTGCATTGCTGCTTAGGCTCGAAAAAGACTTTTGTTTCCCATCAGTTTCTTCTCAGATCCAGTCAAAGAGGTGGGAGAGCTCCTGGATCCAGTCACCTCCCGCCTTCTCATGGTCGTTTTGCAGTGTAAACCCACCTATGTACAACTTCTTGTCACAGCCCCCAGCTCCACGTCAATATAACTTGATTTGAACATTCCACTCATGTATTCGCTCTGTACCGGCTACAGAGTCGCACATGCGTGGAATTCTCAGCTGAAAACATTGGGGCTAGATTTCTTGTAAGCCTGAAAATTGGCATTAAAAAAAGCCCTAAAATAGGTGCAATTACTGGTTCACAGCAAGAAATTGTGTCTATTTCCCTCTTATGCCACCTCCACACCAAGGGGCAGGGATACATGCCTGCCAAAATATGCTAAATCACCCCCATAGTTTATTACATGTGTGTTTAATTCACAGTGTAATAAAATAGCAGTGTAATTTTTCCCATACACACATTGGAGGGAATTTATTGATGTGTCGCTGGGTATGCCAGTCTAGAGCGAGAAAATGCTATTTTCTGCGCCAGATTTATCACTGTGATCATAATTTCTGGTGAAGTATAAGACTGTCAAGTTAGACTTGCTTGCTTTGAAAGTTTTCAGTTTCAGGTATTGCCTGTCTCAAATCATAGCTTGTCTTGTGTTATTGCTGTATAGTGTCCTCCTGGCTGCTGCATTTTCTGTGTATGTAAGAGATAGAGATGGGGAGCAGTGTCTCCTCCTGTATTTGTGTGCAGTATATAGAGGACTTCATAGCAGCTAGTTGTTGTTCAGACCTTAGTAAATTAACAATATATTAATGTCACGGGTGCTCCTGCAATCCACGTCTCGGGTCGCAGGCGCACCCGTGCCCCTCTCTGTGACGGCGTCCTGGCACGGGCTCACTTACCTCTCCATGCTTCTGCTCCCATCCCGGGTTCCCAGCATGCGCGCCCCCGTTCCCTAGGGCACGAGCGCCACCACTCGTAAATTTAAAGGCTCAGAGCGCCACTGATTGGCCACTTCCCGGGATTCCTGAAAATCCGGTTTCTCACAGCATTCCCCCTCCGGATCCTTGCTTCCCTCTCTGATAGATTCCTGTGTGTTGACCTCCTGTTGTGATCCCGGACCTGTTCTTGACTCTGCTCCTTTGCTGCCAGCCCTTACCTTGAACCGTTGCCGCCTGCATTGACCTACTGCCTGTCTCCGACCACAAGATTGCCTGACGATTGTGTACCTCGACCTTGGCTGCCACCGCGGACAAAGTTGCACCTGTGGAACAACCTGGTGGCACCACAACACAGCAAGACCATTCTGTTTTGCGGCAGGCTCTGGTGAAAACCGTGTGCCACTTAGACTTTGGTCCCAGGTGTTGGCTTGTGTCATTGTCTGAGGTGGTCCAGGGGGTTCACTACCCCAGAAGACTGACAATTAAATCAGGAAAGCCTAAAACAGGAAAGAAATCTGATAAAAGTAGTGAAATAATAGTCCTTAATGGATGTTATGCACATGACGGCTTATTCTAACATGTCACCTGACAGATCCACACAACTCACGTCACCCTAAAACTCTGATACATATAATGTACCCAACTCTATGAAATCACTCTCATCTTTCAGTCTTCTCCCTTCTGTATAGACTAGATGTAAACACTGATGTAACTTGCCGCTACCCATTAGCCTTACGCTTTAACACTACTTATTAGCCTGACATTATGTGTTTCTTCTGCTGAGTGATAGGAGGTTAGTCCTCTCTTACTCTTCCATTTCCATTACACACAAGCTTAGTTACACGGGACATGCTCTTCTGTCATCCTGTTGAGTGCTTGATAAGAATAAACTTTTGCTGTACATGGTACAAGTCTGCCAATCCCATTCTGTCTATACATCATTTTATTTTATTATGTGTTGACAATGTTGTAATCATTAAGTTAATTTTTTAGTAAATGTTGAAAACATTTTTGGTAAATTTAGAAAAATTCATTTATATTATTTTAATTATTATCTCAACCACTTTGTTAATTCTGTAATATGCAGTGGATTTTCCACCTGTAAGATCTAGACAAAAATTGACAGCATATGTTCCCGATGTGAGCATGACCTAAGGCTAGGGACACACAGGATGTAATTGCTGCTGGTTAGCCGACAGAGATTACCGCATGGTGACTTAAAGTGACAACTGAGTGGAGGAGATTTATACCGATCTCTTCCATATTCATTGTTGGAAAAAATCAGCAGCGAGCAATGATTTGCACTGAGGGTTTTGAATCTGCACCACGTTCATTATTGCTGCGGATGCAGATTTATTCTTTGCAAGGTTGAACTCTGCCCCTGCCCACAGATAAATCACAGCTGAAAGCAGTGGCAGAAACCAGTAGTTTTAGTCTGACCTTTGACTCATCCGGAATGACCATGGACATTCCTTTACAATTCCACTGGTCTCCAATATTCTGTATTGAGGACATATCCCTGGATACACCATAGGTGGCACTCAAACTTATCTCAAGAAGGGGGATCTGTAGACCACCTATCCACTGCCACGCATATGCAGCCACTCTTTATTCTGGTCTATGGGAACACCGATTATAGCTGAGAGTATAGTCTCTGCTCTCCTGTATACATGAATAGAGCATGGCTGTGCATGCGCACAAGGGTCCTAGAGGTAGGAATGTGTGGATGTCATAAATATATCTTTCATTTTGTATCCCCAGCATTGTAGTTCTGTAAGATTTGTTGCTCTAGTGCCATAACAAATATTGTGAACTCATGAAGTGAGATATATGGAGTCGACAGAGACGCAAACCACAGGTGATGGTTTAACAAATTAACCAGAACCCGAACCAGAACCCGCTTCCCTATTTCTGATGGTGTGCGACACATTCCCCTGTTAAATACCTGTCAAAGCCGCGCAAATCCCGAAAACGATGTAAAGTATGACAAAAGTCTGGCCGCGGACCCATAGTAAATAAGCCCCTATATCTTATAAAGACTGTGAAATTATTGTACTAATTTATTTCAATTTACATTGTATCCTACCTTTTACCTTACATGTTCACTGTGTACAGTAAACATGTCCTCCCATTATTGGTTGATTGGCATCCATTGAGGCTCGGGGGAAGCCCTGGCTAGCAGCGATTATACAAGTATCCGTGGGTTAGACACTGTGTAGAGTTGTTACTATGGTAGAAGATTCGGAGTTAATCACATTAGCATCTGTTGAATACCAACACCCGCTTGTGATATCTGCATCTACAAGATTTCTGTGCCAATGTCTGGCCTGATAGGACCCCTGCATGACCCTGATAGGAAGAAAAGCCCTCCATTCATGACCTGTATTATTCCTGGAAGGTTTCCAACTGTACGTGTGTGTCCCGTGTCCTCCTTGGGAGTAACAGGATACAAATACACAGTTCAGTCATTTAAGTTTGGGCTTAATATATACGTAACTCCCTAAGTTTGAGCAGTTCCATCTGATCCAGATTGGAGGATCTAGTATTAGCAGTACATGGGCTGATTCAGCTACAATCCCTTCCCTCAATCATCACATTGACAAGTATACATGAAGCCAATACAGCACTGCTCCGTCAAGTTCTAATTTTACATTTGGAAGGAGGGTGAAGTACTTGGTGAAGGTCACAAAGTAATGATACTGTGTCAGACATTTGAAAAGAAACCCAGATAGTATGACAGCACTAAAAACATTTATTTGGGTATCTGATTGTCGTGGTAGGAAGAAAACAGTGGGGAAAAGACACATGTTTATCTCAGGGTTATAAGTAAGTTTTTCTTCACCATCAGAATTAATTTATTCCCTTATATTAAGTATACAGGCAGTCAGTACAAGATAGGGTCCGGAGGTTTGTTCCTAAGTTGAATTTGTATGTAAGTCGAAACTGTATATTTTATAATTGTAGATCCAGACAAAAAAAAATTTGGCCCCAGTGACAATTGGAGTTTAAACATTTTTTGCTGTAATGGGACCAAGGATTCTCAATAAATATTCATTACAGACACCTTACAGCTGATCATTGCAATCTGGGACTATAGTAAAGCATTCAGAGACTTCATCAGAGGTCAGAGGGGTCTGTCTGTAACTATGGGTTGTCTGTAAGTCAGGTGTCCTTAAGTAGGGGACCGTCTGTATATGTATATTATGTTGTTGTATAAAGATATAGGATGTGTGTACATTCACTGTTTCATTTAAATCAAGATATAATCAACATATGAAAGGGAACTCATCATGTAAAAAATGTTCAATCTTCAGCAGAGCAGTAGGAATTCAGCAAATTGAAATGTTGATGTGTAGATAGGGTTGAAGGGGGTTGTCCGCAAAGAATTGATTTGTATTATAAAAAATTATCCAATTTTCCAATATACTTTCTCTTTCAATTTTTCCGCTTGCCGTCATTCTAGAGCAAGTTTCATTGTTTACTTCCTGTGGATAAACGGCTGTCCCTGGTCATGTCAAACAGGTGCACGCTTGTTATATATCCCTGGTCTTGGGATGTCACACAGGTGCACGGCCCGTTATATCCCTGGTCATGTGATGTCACACAGGTGCACGGCTTGTTATATATTCCTGGTCATGGGATGTCACACAGGTGCATGGCTCATTATATCCCTGGTCATGTGATGTCACACAGGTGCACGGCTTGTTATATCCCTGGCCATGTGATGTCATACCGGTGCATGGGGATATAATGAGCGGTGTACCTGTGTGACATCACATGACCACGGACCAGTGTTTATCTAGAGGAAGTAAACAATGAAGATTCCTATAAAAAAGACCGCAAGCAGAGATCTAGAAAACAGGGAGGAAATTATACAGAAAGTATTGGAATATTGTATAACTTTTGAAAGTTAAACTATTTCATAGTTAAATCAGTCGGACCGCCTCTAATTTGTGTTGGATGGAAGCCAGAGCTGATGTACCAAAAAAGGATTGCGTGCACCAAAATCTCAGCACAGGCACCTGTTAAATACCTGTGCAAGCCGTGTAATTCCCAGAAATAGGCGGACAGTCCAACAAAGTAGTAATGGGGCTTAGTAGATGAGCCCCATTATGCTGATGTTTCCCCACAAAGCTTTGTATAATCTACTCAGCTCATACTGCATTAAAACATGCTGCAAATAAGAAACTAAGGATAATTGACTCAACTCCTCCTGCTCCATAACATGCTGCCTCCAAATAAGAAACTATATATGATCTAATCTTCACCTTCTGAATTATAACATGCTGCTTGCAGAGGGAGGGGAGGCAGATAGACCTCACGCATTTCGTCACAGTAATGTGACTTCTTCATGGGTACCATTACTGTGATGAAACGCGTGGGTTCTGTCTCCCCTCCCCTCCCCTCCCCACAGCCTCTGCCTTGCCCCCCATCTGGTTATCCTTCATACACATTCCTTTTTGGTATGCTGAAAGGAAGAAGGTGAGTATAAAGTTTTTTTTTATATACACACTTAAAAAATTATACAGGGCAATTGGGGAAACTAAACCACTAGTCTATGTGGGTGGTTTAGTGTCCCAAATCACCATGACTGGTTCCCTTTGAGTCAAAAAGTGAAGGATCTATAGCCACTCACCCATATTAGTGAAGGTTACTGGGATGACGTCAGCCCCGGTGCACGTTTTGGCTAGGCTAGGGGGTGGCCCAGCCATTTTTGTAAAATTATTATAGACAGATATGCTACAGTCACATAGATGGTGAATATTACTATATTCCCTTTACGTTAGCCTTCATCTTTAGTAACGTCTCAAAGCACTACACGATGGATTGTCCATCACAATTGGTTACAAATGCTTCCTGCAGATAGGAAGCTATGGAGAAAGCAGATCACTTATATATATATCACCAGCGTGTGACTGACTGGCTGCATTTTACACCAAAAATGATAAACTGATCTACTAATTTGTTTGTCTATCTATTAAAACGGATACCGGGTTGTACATGAGCACATTAGGAAGGCTACACAGTAGGAGGAATTTTGATAGCATCCTAGGTGATTACCTTTTGACCTTGAAGTATTTTACTTGTGTAATAGATATTCTACATATTATCGCACAGTTGCTGAGTGTAAAGGATAGAGTAGGAGTATCTGAAAGGCATGTGGGGGATGAAAACAATAAATTCCATTTCCACCCGATATGATGTTCTTTTAGAAGACACCTAAGAAGACAAGTGGAAAAGTGATGTCACACAATGGCAATGGTGTGTGTATCTTCTAAATGTTTGGGTCTGACCCCAATCAGCTGAACTCCACTCAATGGAGGACATGTATCTCTCCTATTTATTCCTTTTTCTTTTTTTTGTGTGACTTTTTGTTAGACTTTTTGTAGTTTGCTACTTTTTAGGTGCAGAATCAAGCGACATACCAAAGTTAGCAGCCTCAAGAATTTAGTGCAGTTGCCGGATTTATCTTTGTAGCCCAGATGTTTGCTAAACTTGTGTGACTTTTTGGTTTGGAATTGTCCCATTCTTGTGCCTAATGTCGCAAAACAGAGCATGCTAGACCCAGATTTATTTTTGGTAATCAACTATTTGGAACTAAAAAGTTGCACACCACAAAAAGTCCCAAAAGTGAGACTAATCGGGCAACTCATCACATATATCACAAAAGGAAAAAACTTAAGATACATTGCAACGATTAAGTAGGCCAGCTTTAGGAAACTTGGAAAAGTGGCAGCCAAAATACTATGATACATGTGCCCCAATATGTTACATCAGTTTAGCCGATTAGAGCCAAATAGCCCAAAGAGAGAAAGAAATGTTTGTGAGATGTAAAATGATTCCATGAATAAAGCTGTGTGATACAATAAAGTGTTCACCCTATAGATCGGCGCCTTTAAAGTGCCTTCATTTTAAATGTCATGCAAATAAAATTACGGGCGCAAGTCCAGCTTAGGTGGCTCGCTGCAAAACATTCCACTTCCAGGCAATCCTTCGACACATAAAAATGTTTCATTGCTAAAATCCACTTAAAACATAGGATCTCTATAGGCACAAAGATAAACCTGATTAAATCTTATTTTAATCCAAGATGCATTTCGAACCTGTGTCTGATGACGAGCCAAACATGTCTCAGATTAATATTAAGATATGAGATGAAAGAGCTCCTGAAAGTGCAATGATTTAGAGTAAGCTACCTCTACTGGGCTTGTACCCCCTACTGAGTGCACCGGGATTGCACCCCCCACTGAGGAACTGGGATTTCCACAGGCTGTGCCCATGAATACTAACCAATGCCTCAAATGTAGTTGTGATCTCACAACTATCAAAGGTGAGCATACGCCTAACATTGAAACTATGGGGAGATTTATTGTATCGTATGATGAAATACCTGCCCCCTCTGGCACCGCCTGATACATTGAGAGGCTTAGACCTCCGGATATATCCGGTGAAGCGGCTGTGTAGCGTATATTTCTACGCCAAGTTCTACCTTTGTGAAAGTTTGCTAGCTTCAGTAAGTGCACATGCAAGGGGTAGGAATGCCCTTCGTCGGCCTACTCCCCCACCAGCCGCACCCCTTTAAGCAGCTCCATGCCCCTTTGGCGTGGAGAAGAGGTAAAGGGGATAATAATTAATTCAGGCTTTCTGTACCAATTTTCTGGCGTAGAGATCCTGATAATCCTTTCCAAATGTGTGTATACGATATCTAACCTTAAAATTCGACCATATATCCTTGTGCTTCGATTGTCTTATATTTTATATTTTCTACCAAAAAATAGTTAATGTTTTTTTTTTTTTTGCTTTTTATCTCCGCAGTATGTTCCTCCTGACCTTTGCATATGTAATTTTGTGCTGGAGCAGTCCCTTTCTGTCAGAGCCCTTCAAGAAATGCTGGCAAACACAACAGCAAGTGGCCAAGAAGGGGTAAGTTTTTTTATATCATGTGACCAAAACATTAACAACGTCAAAACTATTTTCAGGCATTACCTATAATAACCTGTAAGAAGAAGGATTTGCAGCTGTTTTTCTTCCCATACCCAGCACTGGATACTGAATTATGGAATATTTTTCCTTCAAAATTTAGCTTCTATCCAATTTTTCTGTAAGGCTGTATTTTGCTTAAGATAATGAGTACTTTTTTTTTATTAAAAAAATATTAAAGTAAAGCTTCATTATTTATCAATTGTCTAGTAACACTGACATTTTTTGTGCCGAAAAAAATTTTTCTGATGCAACTTAAAACTTTCTACCAGTTATTGATAATACGCTCCAGTATGATTGAAATGAGCCAACTTGCCATGCCGGAGCACCGGCGTCATCAGGGGATTGGTAGCCCCGATCCCCAGATGACTCTGGTACTCCGGCAAAAGATGTCGGAGGGGCTTGTGTGTGTGTGTTTTAAGGTTTTTGTCTGAGGTTGCCTACTAGTGTCATCGCTGCAGAGATACACTATTAGAAAGGTAAATAAAGGTATAGTTTCCTTGGCAGTCCTAAAAGGGCTATTCAGTATGTAAATTTACAGGACATCTACCGTCAGATTTAATGATGTCCACACTTACGTGCTCATTATCTCGTCTAGAGGATGACACCTTTTTTTGACGCCAGTTTATTTAGAAACTGTTGTGCAGGAAATATTTTCACAAAATAATAAATAATAAACTATAATAATTTTTTTTAATGTTAAGATGTTTTTTGCAAATATTTAACAAGATTTTGGAATGTTTTTATTAAAACATTGAATGACATGTACCAAAATGAAACTGTTAGCTATTTTTATTATAAAATTGTACTGGGTCATCATTACTGCTCTTTGTGACAATACCTTTAGGATACATACAGATGAAGATTTTGGCCTATCACATAAGAAAATATAAAGAAATGGCTTAAACTTCTCTCACATCCAAAGATTGCATGTGTGGATGTCGCCTAAGGGCTTGTCTCTCAGTTTTTATCATAATTACCCTACACCACCTGGACTATTTTAACATTCACAATCAACATCACTGGGAAGTTAAGTAAGAATCAGATATGAACTATCGAATGAAGTCAGCCATATGCTCCATTTATCTTTGAGGAAACATGAATTTGCTATGGGAATTTTCAATAGGGCAGAACAGGTGCAAGCTCCAGGCCTATTATATCAGTGGGAAATAGAACATAAGAAAAGTTTAAATGTAAAAGATGATAGAGTAGGTTCTTGAAAAACATTGAAGGATCAAAACCATGGATGATAACCAATTCCTGGTGGCAGTGATAGATCATTAGTAGAGAAAAAAATGGAGAGAGGAGCCAATCCGGTAATAGGACAGAGGTTTATAGGTAAAAGCCAGAGGCATTAATAAAAGTCAATGGCCATGACTTCCTTAGCTCTCTGTTTTACAGGGTGATGGCTCTGCTTCACTTTTGCAAGTAAGGGTCAGTATAGGTCAAAGTGCTGGCTATTCCTCCCAACAGAAAATTTTTACTCTTCAAAAACAAGGCCTCATGCACACAAATATTGTTTCTGTATTTCCTTTGGGTCAACCACTGCAGTGGTTTACAAGGCCCTGTGTATGAGCTGAATTTTCTTGAGCGGACCTCACACTTCACTGAGGTCCATTGTTTAAAGGGGTTTTCCTATGAACTAATGTTAGGCCCCTTTCACGGGATAGGGCCTAACTTGCTGATCAGTGGGGGTCTCAGTGCTGAGACCACCACAGATCGCGAAAAAACAAGGGGTCCGATGGATGGAGCAGATGACCGTTCTGCTCCATTAATCTCCATGAAGCTGACGGAGATCGCCGAGCACGACCCTTTAAGGGGCAATGAATGTGCAAGTAACGTCACTCTTTGAAAGACTAGAATGGTCACTGTATGGTAAGGAAGTGGCTTCAGAATGATGTGTATTCATAAAGGAAACCTGTCACCAAGAATAGTCACAATAAACCTTACTTCCCCCCTACAGTTCTTTTGTTGAAAAGTGCAGTGAACTTGTTCCATCTTAAATCTGCCTCCTCCCAGTAAAATCCCCAAACATTTTCTGCCTTTGTCTATGAAGGCCCCACCTACTGGTGTGTGGCTCCGCTCACCACAATTTGGCTTTGCCCATCGTGGGATGCTTGAAATGGAGAAAAAATATGCAGTGTTCACTGCTAAACTCACCATGCAACTGAGAGGATTCTGGTAAGGTAAATCTTAGCCTGTCTGCTCAACCTAAGATTTGAAGAATCACTGAGCTGTCAGTCAAAAGGAGAAGGCGTGGTTCACTGACATCCTGGAGAAAACTTGACTCTTCTCTTCAGAAGTTGACTACTGTCTACTTCTGTCTGGGCCTGCTTACATCCACAATTTCCAACCCATTTTTACCCAAACTTTCACGCATGAACACTTTTTGAACATCTACTACACATCACATGGCTAGTTGTTCCTACTGAAATCAATGGGTTCATATCACGTTGGTTTGATGTGTATAGTCACGTTTAAACCCCTTTACATCACTAGCAATGTGATTGTCCCCAAAACCACCATGTGACTCCTCCAGGGGATTACAGATAGAATTGTACCAGCGCTTAATGTTCTTGGTGCCACAACCAGATCCCTTACAGGACAGCTAATCTTATAAGAAGTTTCATTACGCTTTCTCTGTCACAAGGTGTTACATTTTTTGATGGGAGGATATAATTAGCTAATCTAAAATCTTGTGTTTCACACTGCAGTGATTAAGTGAAACAGACCGAAATAATTCTAATAATATGAGCAGTTTCCAGGGTTTATAATCTTCCAAAAATCAAAAAGACCTGATTAGTAGTTTAGCATTACATCATGCTGCAGAAACTTAAAAAAATTAAAAAAAATCACCAAGAAAATAAAATAGTTTTAGTGGGAGTCCTGTAGCCCCTGTAATCCTTTAAACATGAAATATTCCTATCTTGTTTTGTTAATTCTTTTATAATTCTTTTTCACTATACCTCGCCAATCCCCACACCCTAAGCTTTGGGATGAATTTTAAAAGAGTCTTCCGAAGTAAATCAGAAAAGATACAGATTAGGTTCAGTGCTGGAAAAATGGCATATTGGTACTAAACACCGAACCAACCAAAAGATTACTTTACCAAAAGTCCAAATTTCAATGTATATGTCACACTTCTTTAAAAATGCTTTATAAAAACTTTAGAAAAAGTTATTAGAACGTATTTCTCCTGAGTTTTGGACTCTCCCATTTTTAGTGTCAAATGAGGGCTGTACCCTATTTACTTTTTACCTAGCATGAGTGAACGCAACGTTTTAGTTTGGTTTCGGCCCACACGACCTGGACGTTTTGCCGTATTGGCGGCTAAACAGGCAATCTGGCAAATTTAGCCATGGCGGAGGGTTCCAGGGGATGTCAATCCCTGGACAATCCTAGAAATGGCTAGTTGCCTCGGGTGTCAATTTGTTGATCGGCCATCAATCCGCCAATATGTCCACGACGTGCATACCGAACTTCAAACCCAAACGGAAACATTGGGTCTGCTCAACTCTACCTAGCACAGCACCACAGCATAATAAAACATATTTGATAATATAATATTAAAATAATTTATTGTTAATGAAACAGAAATAATATAACCTTATTAGATTCTTCCTATACTTCTGCTTAAAGGGGAGGGCCACTAATAAGAACATTTATCAGAGTAAGTACAATACCCTAATAGGGTCAGCCATAGTGTAATCACCCTGGTACACTTTCACTTTAGGCCACATCCGAACTTGTGTTGTTTGTGGCAAATCTGTCATTAGTGTGTTAGTTTTTTTGTGTACAATTTCTGAAATAATTGTAATGCTTTGCCAACTGGCAAGCATCACGATTATTATCCCCATTATGCCACCTGGATTGGGCATGGAGGGGGTGTGGTCAGCGGAAGAGTGGGCATTCCTGCTCCGCGCCTGTGCACTCTATAAGGCCTTTGAACATTCAGCATTGCATTTTTACAGGTTTGTACACAAAACCCTAATCCTCCTGTTGGTCTAAGGCCTCATGCACATAACTGTATGATCTTTTCTGTTCTGTATATACGGCTGTATTCTGGCCGTAAATAAGTGACGTATTGCAACCAAATTGATGCAATGCACCATATCCGTACTGTCTCCTAGGAACCTAGGTTCCTCCCACAGGCCCAGGTCTCCATGAAAACTGAACTTATAGACGGCAGAATACCGTGCTCAACCGTAGGCAGCAGGTATTTAGCCTGTATTTTATACATTCCCATTGACTTCTATGAGCCATACGGAACACAAAAACTAAGGAAGAAAGGACATGCTCTACAGTATGCTCTACATATGTACATGGATGGTCGTATTGGCCATTGGAATACATGGGGCCATATGCCGGCCGTATATATACAGATGTTTTAAAATGTTCTCTACACGTTCGTGTGCATGGGGCCAAAGCCTGAAGGTATCCACTGCGGCAGGAGGGGCATGGCTTCAGTCACACGTTAACACATAAGCTCTGATAAATTATAGATCCTCCCCGGTCTTTAACCCCATAGCGCAAAAAGATGTACCCTTACGTCTTGTTGCATATGGGGGAGTATGAAGTGGACTCACGGGCTGCTAGCACCGTTCGTGGGTGTTCACCCTATGTTCGCCAACGGTAAAGCTGCCAGCGGCACATGGGCGCCGCCATCTTGGCTCCGAACGTTGCTCCCCGTGACATCATCAGGGAGCAGCGATCCGTTACCATGACAGCCTTGGGTCACACAAAGATTCGAGGCTATCATGTTTTAGGCTATCTATTACAAAGTGCGATTTGCGAAATCCCCATATACTGCATTTAGAATTTTTTTCCCGCTTCCCAGTATACGGCCTGGAATATTCAACACCATCACTATGAAGTGCAGTTTGTTACGCAGAAAACAAGCCGTCACAGAGCTCTTTACTTGGAAAAATAAAAAATTAAAGATGCAAAAATAAAAAAAAGGCCTGGTCCTTAGGGGGTTAAAACCTTAAGGTGACCAATATCTTGAGCGTGGTTTTAAATATTTGACATGGAGAACTATAGTATTTGCTCTCCTGTAGCAACATTTTATGTTCTTAAATATCTTGTAAATACAGGGACTACGTAGCTAACATGAAACCATCATCTGCGCTCCCCCCTCCCCCCATGCAGTGTAAACGGTAAAATGTTTTTCTGCAAAAGATTTCACCTTGAAATAAAATTCTCTCATTCTGTGGAGTATGTTTTCTCCTGCACAGATCATACTAAGATAACGCCCAATGTATGATGTAGAGAAGATAACACTGCCAGGGATTGCATTCATGTGATATGCTGAGCCGAGGAGCAGATTTATCTTACATAGTTTGTTTTTTTCGCCAGCTGTCCTAGCTGGATCTCAGAAGCAGTTCTCAAATTCTCCTTTTTACTGATCCTTTAAAGAGCAGCCAAACCAAGAAAATGGGAATTTTCTGGAAGTTTCCCATAGATTTATGCTAATGCTGACAGAATGTGCAAAGGATACAATATCTGTAACGTGGAACTTCCTGTGTTATTTTACCAGTTCCTCCTACTCACATATCGGTAGCAATGTATCTGGTATCAGAATAAGTTATGATCGACAATAGTAAGGCCATAGAGCGCTCTATGTATCTGCCTTGTTAGAAGGTCAGGAGAGTTTTTTGTTTTTCTACTGGCACAAAAAATTACATACAACGTATAATAGTAGATTAGAACTTTATTTATTCCAAAAGAAAAATGATGTAGTCTATGTAATAACACACATAAAACACGCGTTTTACATATTATTGTAATAAAAATGTATAAAAATTTGTTTAAACCCCCATAAACACATCCAATCTAGAATATACTCCTTCGTCTGGATGTTATATTGGCCAATTCTTGATTGTAGAGCGTTATGGAAGAAAGGACTTGTGATAACATTCCCTACAAGCCTTTTCCTGGATAAATCTTTCGCTAAATGTACTCTGTTGAGACATCATCTTCTGATATAACAGATGACTTTCATCCCCCAGTATATAGTACTGTATATACAAGTGGTAGCGAACCAGAGTTTTCTTGCCAGGTCGTGCAGGAGGAGTGAGTTGGGGAAGGAAGCACCGGATTCTGATTGGAGCTCCTTCTCTGGGCCCTACCATTATTCCTGTACAGGGGGATGCTACAATAATAATGCAAATTTATCCTCCTCCTTTCAATGGTATTGATGTTAGGATGCCAATATAAAGTAAAGAAATCACTACCGTGTCAGAAGTTTTGCGATTAAAAATGTGGGTTTTGGTTGTAGTTTGGGACTTCCCTGTCTAAAAGGTTCACCATCACTGATATATACTAACAAAAGGTGTAACAATCTCCCTACAAATTCCCTGCTGTTTCCATGCTGGTGCTTTCCTGGTCTCCTATAAACTTTGGACTCCAGTTATGGAGACTCAAGGTCACTGAAGCCTATCTCCAGCTGTAGCATCACGGAGGTCACTGCTGCACCCAGTTATGGTCAGGACCACTGGGAATTGGAAAGGGATCAGGAAAGCTGAGAAGTAAGAGCATCAGAGGTTAAAGGGGTTTTCCCACAAAGAAAAGTTAGGCCCTATCCATGGTGTAGGGCTAACTTACTGATCAGTGGGGGTCTGTCAGTACAGATCACGAAAACGAGGGGTCTGTCAGACCCCCACTGATCAGCAAGTTAGGCCCTATCCCGTGGGGGCCTAATGTTTCTCAGTGGGAAAACCCCTTAAAAGAGGTTATCCAGGAATATGGAAACCCCCTGGGGGAACAAAAAAGAGGACAAGCTTACCACATTCCATCTTATCACATACCACATTCCAGTTCATGCGTTGCTTCGTACTTCTATTATTTGGGCCCTGCGCCTGTATAGAAGTTCCGGAGTTCTCACTAGACACTCGACATTGCTTCCATTTTCCAGGGCTCCCACATTGTCTTCTAACTTATTATACAGCGTTTCATACAATATCAACAAAAACTCATCAAAAACACAGAATGTGTTTTTAGTATCTTTTAATGATTTATTATTATTCTTTATATTCTTACAAAACACAATTCATGTTTAGGCTTAGCTTTCCCTCCAGTCACTTGCTTATTCTAATTTCACCATTCTCTATCTCAGTAACGTTGGATCAGTATCTAATAACAGCAGCCTGTAATGTTTTCCAGTTTTTTTCTTGTTGTTGCATATAATAAATTAGAAAGATGTCTTATAAAGTTACTAGCCCTTTAATTACTCTTTGTTTTTAGTATTTCTCAAGTGGTTTCTATATTAACTGCATGATACATTGTAATGGCTTCCTCATGTTATAATGTACAGTTCTGACTATTTTCTTTAATATACCTTCATTTTTTCAGCTTCCTCTTCCATGTTTAAGTTCTTTGTTCGGAGTTTACATTTTTGTATTGTTCCTTGGTCTGACTATATCCAGATGACACAGAACTGCATATCATTTAATATGGGTTTTTTTTCATTACAGGGGTTGGGCACTAATAAGAAAGTTTATCAGGCCAAGTACAATTCCCTAATAGGGTCACCTGTATTGTACTTACCCTGGTAAACTCCTCTTCCACTTTTTGGAGCCACGAGTCATGACCCACTGGCAGCCACTTCCAGTACTTCCTGTGATGTCCCGTTTCCTATAGACTTTCTTTGTGTCCTTTGTGCATTTCCTGAACACCACTGCTTGTACCAATGACATCCGTGAGCCCCTCCAAGCAGTGACATGGGAAGAGGTGTGGATTTTGTACTGAGGGCACTGTCCCACTGCAGGATATTGGACATTACAAGAAGGTTCAAATGTGTTCAGCCGGTCACGTGTCCCGCGGTCCTATAGACAGAAGGGAAAAATTTAAGGTTAAGTACAATATGGGTGACCTTATGTATTGTACCCTAATATACTTTGTTATTCATGCCTGACTCTTTCCATAGGGGATACATATCTGAATGTGGGGGGTCCAGCACTCCATGAGATTTCCAAAATAGCTTACAGGAAGTCCTATTTAATACAGGACAGCTCTGGGGACCTTGCAATCCCCCATTGTGCCAATCGCAGGAGGTGGATAGGTGATAACAGTACAGTGGAAACCCCATTTACAATTATGTAGTAATTTCTACCATTACTCCAGGGTCAGTTCCCATTACAGTGCATGGTAGTAGGTGCTGCCGACTCTATGGTTTGTATTATACCTGACCCAAACTGCTGATTGGTACAAGGTTCTGCCCAACCCCCCACCACCCATCAGATATTAATCTGCTGCAGTATTAGACAACTTATCTGACTGTAGCCCCTATTTGTAAATCTGCCCCATTTGTATAGTATAGAGTGTGAGCACATATTTATGACAACACAGCGTCGTATTGTGACCTTTAGGTGACTAGATCAAATAGATTTTATTGTGTAATAGTGAAATAATCTGCAAAGTCAATGTAACCCTAACTCTATTATTTTGTTTCTGACCTTGATAGAATAGTGACCTGTCCAGATGGGTATGTTCTTCTATCTCTCCTAGTGCTCCTCTCCTTTTTTTTGCATGGGAATTGTGATGATTTGATCATTCTCACATGAGAGCCCGGCGTGTCATCTTATCTCTGTATGCTATAGATGTTATGTATATTTAATGAAAAATGGAACATGGAGCCATCTGTCACAGTGGTAACTATAGATAAATAAATAGATGATGATAAATATTTTATAGCTTCCAAGTATCTCATTTCAATGGATGTAATCTAATTTAGAGAGTAGAAAGAGTGGCACAGGGGGTGATAGGAGCCCTACCAGTGCACATCAGGGGCATATACTGGTGATAAGACATGAATGTCTATAGATTTAGACAACTGCCTGTAATGTTGGCCATATTCTGTGATTTTACATGGATGGTGCATTCTGACACTAAAAAAATACAGGGGAAGATTTATCAAGCTATCTAAGTGTAAAAATGGCAACCAATTGGCCCATGGCAAAGGGGCCCCTTGGCAGAATGTCCCATGGCAACCTATTACAGCTCGGCTTTCATTTTACCAGTGCTCATGAATATTTTGAAGGGGAGCTTTAATTGGTTGGTAATATGACAATACAGTGTTATCCTAAAGTTGGGGCTCATTATCAGATTCATTTAGGTTGTGACTTATGCCACATGAATGGGATCGCACCACAATACCCATAATAGCTACAACTTAATGTATAACATTCTGGTGAAGTACTGATGCAAGCAATGACCCCTAACCTATCCTAACAATTGGCCATCAATCTCAGAATGTCCTTTAACTATTACATAAAGAAATCAGGGCATCAAAGACAAATTTCTCATCCAAAGATACAATACTAATTCTATCAAGTATTCTGTATTTCTACGATTTCTTAAGTCAGGCAGGACCTGGGTTAATAATTAACAAAAGAAAAGTAAAGCCAAAAGTAGTTAATGCCCCCAAAAATTACCATGTTTTGACAGAAAGGTGCATTGACCAAAGGTGCTCCCAAGTGAAAATGACTTCTCATCAGTCTGCCCAGTATGGTTTTCTTCCTTTCTCTTCTTCACCGGTTCCTTTTTCTTTGCTTGTTTAGGTTTTTTTGGATGGATCTGTGTGGTGACTGCTCGTTCTACAATAATCTTTTTCTAACCAGTTTGAAACCTACTGTTTTTGAATAGCGGGACATAAATGTCTACAGATGTGCTCACATCCAATGGCCTGGCTCTAAGTTTTGTACAAATGGACTGTTTTGACAAAATTTTTGAGGGTTAATACAAATTACTGCTTCTCTAAATATCATACTGAAGATGTACATTGTTCGAATCTGAGATTGGCTCCCGACATCTTCCAACTCTAAAGGTAGATATACACTCACCGGCCACTTTATTAGGTACACCATGCTAGTAACAGGTTGGACTCCCTTTTGCCTTCAGAACTGCCTCAATTCTTTGTGGCATAGATTCAACAAGGTGCTGGAAGCGTTCCTCAGAGATTTTGGTCCATATTGACATGATGGCATCACACAGTTGCCGCAGATTTGTCGGCTGCACATCCATGATGCAAATCTCCCGTTCCACCACATCCCAAAGATGCTCTATTGGATTGAGATCTGGTGACTCTGGAGGCCATTTGAGTACAGTGAACATGGCGCATTATCCTGCTGAAAGTAGCCATCAGATGTTGGGTACATTGTGGTCATAAAGGGATGGACATGGTCAGCAACAATACTCAGGTAGGCTGTGGCATTGCAACGATGCTCAATTGGTACCAAGGGGCCCAAAGAGTGCCAAGAAAATATTCCCCACACCATGACACCACCACCACCAGCCTGAACCGTTGATACAAGGCAGGATGGATCCATGCTTTCATGTTGTTGACGCCAAATTCTGACCCTACCATCCGAATGTCGCAGCAGAAATCGAGACTTATCAGACCAGGCAACGTTTTTCCAATCTTCTACTGTCCAATTTCGATGAGCTTGTGCAAATTGTAGCCTCAGTTTCCTGTTCTTAGCTGAAAGGAGTGGCACCCGGTGTGGTCTTCTGCTGCTGTAGCCCATCTGCCTCAAAGTTCGACGTACTGTGCATTCAGAGATGCTCTTCTGCCTACCTTGGTTGTAACGGGTGGCGATTTGAGTCACTGTTGCCTTTCTATCAGCTCGAACCAGTCTGCCCATTCTCCTCTGACCTCTGGCATCAACAAGGCATTTCCGCCCACAGAACTGCCGCTCACTGGATGTTTTTTCTTTTTCGGACCATTCTCTGTAAAGCCTAGAGATGGTTGTGCGTGAAAATCCCAGTAGATCAGCAGTTTCTGAAATACTCAGACCAGCCCTTCTGGCACCAACAACCATGCCACGTTCAAAGGCACTCAAATCACCTTTCTTCCCCATACTGATGCTCGGTTTGAACTGCAGGAGATTGTCTTGACCATGTCTACATGCCTAAATGCACTGAGTTGCCACCATGTGATTGGCTAATTAGAAATTAAGTGTTAACGAGCAGTTGGACAGGTGTACCTAATAAAGTGGCCGGTGAGTGTATAGAGTAAGGCCTCGTGCACAGAAACGAATGCTCGTCCAGGCTTCAACCTTCCATTTAAAGCCAAGCGGGTGCTTATGACCAGGTAGCATACACCAATATGGGGGCCATGAGGAGGCCGCAGATCTTGCGTCCATATCCCTGACCCTTATTGCGGTCATGAACATGTGGACTAAAAGTGCTAAACCCACTCATTTTTGCTGAGGCTTCCAAATATCTGATCTATGGGGACTCGATTGGGCAGGTTCAAATTTAACTGCTGAGCCTTTTAATTGCAGGTATAATAACCCACGCTAATAGGTTCGGCAACAACTTACATCCTTTTCTTTCTCCATTCACATGACATTTTTAATGAACCATCCCATGTATGGATTGTGGTGGCAAAAAGTTACCACTTCCCACCAATGTCTTTCACAAACGACCTTCTGACACCAAGTAGACCAAAAGCCTACTTGTTATCAGAACATAATCTATATATACTGTAGATAGATATATAAGATATATAGATAGAGAAAAAACTAGATAAATGAATGGTTAGACAAATATATAGATAGGAAACAGACAAATGAATAACTAGACAGATAGATGATAGATACTGTATATAGACAGGAGATAGATGATAAGCATCTCCACCCGGGCATTCAACCAAGGGGTATTAAAGGAGCAATACATCCTCTGCCCACAAAGGTCCACAGCTCTGATTCTGGGGTACACCATTGTTACAAAAACCCCACATTCTGATGTTTTGTAGGGATCTCATAGTTCAGACCCCCATGATCAGCAAGGGGCTAACTTGTTGTCACTGGACAATCCTGTTGTGAGGCCATATACATTAGATGAATGTTAGTCAAACCTGATTTCTCCTTAATAGCTGATGGAAAGGGGGAAAGGAATAAACAAAAGCATTAGTTACAGTCTGGAGAGATAGGCTGCCACCAGTCATCTAGCGGAGGACACCAATCCTGGTACATTGTTTGAGGTTGGTATTGTCCACAAGGCACATATATTCTTCCAATCCTATTCGCAGTACTGGAATACTTTATAACAAAAAAATTAATAAAATGATAATTTAGAGAAAGTTTTGTACACAGATCTACTATCTGTTATATTTCTAAAAATTGAGGTCTTAGAGTCAGGCCATTGATATATAATGGACCATTGCTAATCAGATCGCAGATTTCCAATGGTTACATTACGAATGACTTTTTCCCTGTCTAACTACCATTGAGTTTCTGGATTACTCCTCTTGGCTGATAAATGAAAGTCATCCAAGACAAAAGTGGAATTTAACACATTTTAACCCTGTCATAAACATGAACATAAGTGAACTGCCATTTACTTTATCAATGTTTATTTGATTGTTTTAAGCTTTTATAAACCTTTTTTGTATTTTGCTCAAATTTGTAAAATTTGCACAACAATACGGTGAAAGTGTATCAAAAGTGATGATATCCAGATATGAATTGTAATCTCCATGTCCTGTACAATACTAAACCAATCTGAATTGTCTATGTTCTCATTTACAAACCTCCTGTTACCTGATGTTTTGTGTCATTCTATGTTCATATATATATCCCACTATTCCATACAGACTTTGTAATAATCAAATAGAATTTTTTTCTGTTTCAACGCAAACACAAAACATAAAAAAAAGTACCAACTTTCTTAAAGAATGTGCTTTAAGTCTTGTCTGCTTGGAAACAAAGCCCCCAAACTTGTTGGAGCTTCAATGTACTAGCTGCATTGTTTCTGTAATGTCTCAGATGTTTTATGTGAACTTTTTGATGTAGGGTAACCTTAAAATAAATCAGCGACCTTCATGGTTTCTTATTGGTTTCTAGAACATTCTTTAGTTGCAAAGCGAATTGCAAGTTGCAGCAGTAAATCTTTTAGCAGTACCATATACAGCAGCTGCTGCAGTATTTTCGCTGTTACGTCTGCTGACTTTTCTGTGATTCACTCATCCCACAGTGTGAACTAGACTCTAGTGACAGGCTGTCTATTGTATCTCTCTGCAGTCATCTGACTGTGTGACTGTGAGTGCTTGCCCCTACCACCTAGACATATAGGAAAAATAGAAAAATGCAGATATCTACTGCGCTACCTAGAAAGGATTAGGCCAAAAAAACTGTATTTATATATTGAACATACATAAGAACTATGCATTTTTAGTAGTCCTTAGGATCCTCTTCACAACAATGGACTATGAAAAACATACATGAAAAAATTATATGATATATATATATATATATATATATCAGTCACAAAAATTTGATTAAAACATTGCTGTAAATGTTATTGTAAAAATATTAATTATTAAAAAAATTGCACCAGATATACAATATAGGTGTTCAATATACAGCTTTCATTATCTGTATCCACTTATATTATTTACAAACAGCTACAGTGATCCCTCCTTCTCAGTATAAAATTTGGTGGATGGTTTGGGAGGCCATAAGCCCCCTAGAAGGCTTGGGCCCCGGGCTAGCACCCAAACTGCCTATATTATAATCCACTACTGGTCAGACACATTCTGGTGTTAAGGGTTCGTTAATGAAATGCATTATAGATTGGGAAGGAACCGCTTACCCTATTTTAAGTCCAGGCAGCGTCAAATGGCGTGTACGCCGGACTAAATTGCTGGTGGCGCATGCGCATTACTGCAGTAGGATAGCAAGTATGAGAGAGACAAAGCTTCTGATGCTAGTCTCCATATTAGGTCGGACTGTGGGAGAGGGGGATCTGTTATAGAAGGTGCATTGGAAGAGGAGACATGAGGGGATTGAGTAGAATGTATGTGAAATGGCTCTATTGGTAGAGATCCAAGATGTTGCTATAATGCAATAGAAAGCCTAGGTGTATACATAGATTTGATTGAATATTTTGTACTAATTAGTTATGCATTTTTCTTGGTTCTTGATCTCTGGCTTTGTTTGATTGACTATTCCTCTGAATATGGCGATGTCTTTTAGTGTAGTAGTAGATTTTTTTTTATTTTATTGAAAATATTCATTTATATTTCATAATAAGACCCCTGCAGGGCAGTTTTTTTTACATGTTTTCTTATTCATTTTATTTTCTTCCTTACAAGTTTTCCACTGTAACAGGGACATCTATAGGAGCCCCAGTTGATGTGCTTAGTGGTCATCTCTTTCCTACTATTTTGTTATTACATCATTACACAAATGAAATTTAGGAAATTTTTATATCCTAGTCTAAAAGTAAAAACTTTAGTACTCCATAAGACCTTGACCATGACCTCTTTCCATGTCTTCATGTCCGTAAGCGCCATTGAAGAGCCACGGTCTGTACATAATACATTGTATAGATGTTACCTTTGGTTAGCTGTTTGCGTATCGTTGAAGCACTTCCCCCGGCGCTCGCTAGAGCTGATCCGTCAGAATGAAAATGGTGATGCAGCCTTTTTTCTGTGCCTTTAATTGGTGAGTTGCAGACCCAGTGGCAGAGAGAAGACCCCTGGGACAGCGTGCAGCATGGACATTTGCTCATTTGAGTGTGTTGGCTGCAGAGATGAGACAATCCTGCTGAGTCTGCACAGCTGAGATCTCTATCGCCTTGGCAGGACTGCCTTCTATTAACTCCTTTACTACTGTGATCATTCACTTTGGTTGTAATTGCAATACACAACTTGACTTTACTTTTTGACTTTTCTCTTTTTCTTGAAACAACTCATTGCTACATTTTATGAATGCGGTCAAATTCATAAAACATCATTTTACCCCTGAAGTCAATTCGACATAGGAGTGCATTGATCAAGACCATCATTTTTCTCACCGATTTTAGTGCTCCCTTGCACCAGTGTATCATGCGCCTTGTCATTGATTAGGCACTCAACCTCACTAGACTTGTCTCCAGTACGGGATTGGAATCAATTGTAGCACTCTTTTATCCAACAATACTTACGTAAAAACTTAATACATATGAACTTTTTCCCACCTTTGCCACACCCCTCTTCAAGAAGTGTGAGAAGCAGTAAAAAATTAAATTTGCTAAACCAAAATGCAAAACCGCGGTTTGCGCCTTGTTCTACTCCAAAAACTACTCCTTGATCAATGAACCCCAAAGACTAGTAAGGCTGGGTTCATATTAGTGCTGATATTTTAGTTTTTTGCCTATTTATAGAAATAAAAAAAAGTTTACATAACAGCACCCAATAGGCCTCATTGACTATCATTCGGCTCATCTACTCACTGTGACCGAAGTTCTGATGCTCATGTGAATACGGCTCGAGACCAGACTCATCAGTGAAAATCGTCCATGTGCCATCTGTTTTAGAATGGACGATACACGGCTGCACTAATTACCATGCTTTTCATGGATCATGAACCCCTTTAACATTGGTTTTTCATGTTAAAAAAACAGTTTATTTACGTTCATTTAGCTTTAGGCTAGTTTCACACAGCAGTATTTTGGTCAGAATTTGGCATTAGTATTTGGAAGCCAAAATCAAGATTGGATCCAACAGTCAAAAAGTAACAAGGAAAATGTTGTACATTCTGTGTTTAGGATCCATTCTTTTATTTTGGTTTCCAAATACTAATGCTAAATACTGATCAGAACACTGCTGGCCTAATACATATTTATACCAAATGTGGTTAAATGTCTCCAAAAAGTTGCATTGAAGTAATGTGCTATTTTTTACTGCTAAACACACAACTATTTCTAGCACATCACTATCTTGGCATAAGCATAAAACTACTGCTAGTTCAAAGCCGTGCAAAACCAGATTTATGACTTTTTTTTAAATGCATTTTATGTATTTAGCAACTTTTTGAAAAAAAGAAATCCCAGACTGCAATTAGAACATGAGAATATTTATTACAGGTCCAAAGCCACTTTAATGAATGTGACGGACAGCAGCTCCAAAGACAGACACAGAACTGTCCCAAGGAGCTGCCTAATGATAAATTACCCCCAATAAGCTACATAGGGACCTACTGTAAATTGTCTGCATTAAAATCAACGACAAGAAATTAATCATCATAAAAATTGTATCCAAAAATGACACGACATGTACTTTGACTTTAAGGGACTTTGTGTGAAAGTAATGTGAGTAATTTACAGTAGTTATTCTGTATGGCAGTTTTCATATTTTATAGCTGTTCTTCAGTCTCTGAAGCTATTACATGCCTCTCAGTATGTATTGATTACATTCTTCTAAAGTGCACATAAATCGCAGGGATGACTGCAGAAAGCTGTGTTACAATTTCTGTGTGTATAGCACATCAATGGTTGTCGTGAACATTGCAATGACCACATGTATTGCTGCACTTTGTTCCCACACAATGGCGGAGAGGAATTAATCATTGTCCTTGATGGTGGATGACCTGGGATGTTGTGCTTTGCACCTTCAATAGATTGGTCTACAATATTTTATGGCACATGGACTATTTCCTGCAAGGCCACCTCCCTTTTTATAAAGTACCCACCCCTTTTTCCAATGAGTCGAAAAGGGCCTAAATATGACCTATCTATCCATAATAGATGAACTGCTAAGTTGGTCTCATGTCCCAAAGTCAACATGAATGACTGTCCTGGGCTATTTCCATCAATCCCATTAATATTTTCCAAAGCTGTAGCACAAATACCGGAGTGCTGCTCCATTTGTGGCTAGCTGGTCAAGGTCTTGCAACTGAGGGAATCTCCATTCTGGCAGCTGGTGCCCTGTACAAAAGGATGCTCACACTGCCATAATACCTGCCTATGGGTTTTGATATGGACTGGTAACTATACACTTGGGACGAATAACAAATGTCAATATTCCCTTAGGCTGTGCCATCTAACCTCACTTACTATGTTGTAGAAAATTTACCTTTTCAAGCATGGATCTTGTGGTAGTGCAGCATCTGTTGCACAACTTTGGCATGTGTCATCAGGATATTTTTTGTGCAGTGTCAGCTGTATGGACTTATTATGGTCACATACATGGGTCTTTGTTTAATGTACTTAAGTACTTTTTAGGTCTTTTTAAATCTCTGGATTTGAGTTGTGTGTGTACTTATGAAATAAAGTTTTGTATATATTTGTGTCAAGTTCTGCCCTTGTTCACACAACCTCAGGTTCTCTAATAACTAATAAATTCACAGTGTTGAGCTCAGAAGAAATTAGATCAAGACAATGTATGGTATAGTATCTCAATCTCTGCCAACTGATGCCATGAAGGCTAGGCAGATGAGGAGAACTTTATTCACGTTACAAAGGATTTTACAGAAACTTTCAGTGGGCTGGACCTGGGCTTGGTTAGTTAAAGATAAGAAGTAATGTCCATAGTTCATTGGTTAGAAAATCATAGGCATTGCAGAAACAAAAGATGTTCTCCTTGTAGTGGGCAGTCTCGTAAATCAGCCAAAGCCCACATTCTTTTCACTGCACAGCAGAGTGTTATCATACTGTTATCATCCACAGCGTATGAAAATAAAAGCATTTTCATTAAACACATAACAATACTTCACATTTGCCTGTACACACTTTACTTTCTTGAGAATTGTTCACTATTCAAAAGGAGGGTGAAAACTTATTGTTACTGTAATATCCCTTTAATGTAATGGTCATTACATTCAATAGATCCCAGCTTTATAGATGTCTCCCTAATGGATGAACATGATACATGAAAAAACATTGGCCACATTCGCCTTCAGACGGTCAGGGCACAGGTTGTGTGAAACAAAGGCCTTTTTTTGTTGGCATGAAGTTTTCCTTCATGAGAGATGTAGAAAACAAGAGTGTATACAATCAACTACAACCAAAACCACAAGGACGCATTTTAGTGTTCATACTGAGACAGATCCATGCTGCTCCAAGGAAGAAGAAAAATGTCAAACATGACTGTCAAACAAACCAGTCCCTAAATGGAAAATGAAACCCAAAAACCATTGCTTAGTCCCAATGTTAAAGAACATCTACCACCAGGATGAAGGATTGTAAACCAACGTCACTGACATACTGGTGTGTGCCCCCTCTGGCAGGATCTGATCTTCTTTTAGTTTCTTATGTCCTGGTTTTTACAAAAAAGGGATTTTAAGATTATGCTAATGAGCCATAGGGCCCCTTAGGCTAATTTGCATAATTTTAACGTCTTTTATTCTTAAAAACAAGAGCATAAGCAGCTTAAATAAAAGTGGATCCTGCCAGAGGGGACACACACCAGTATGTCAGTGTGCTTGGTTTACAATCCTTCATCCTGGTGGTAGATGTCCTTTAAAATGAAGAGGCTATTGTGGGCTATAAATCACAAGAACTCAGAGCAAGACATTTCTTTTCACAGACATAACAAAAATGTATTTGGACGTCGGTGGTGAATATTGTAAGTTCTTTCACCTTGTATTCAGCCCATTATAGTCTGAGTTTGTTTTGGTGGTGGTGCCCCTATTATAGTACTAAAAACCATAAAAAGGGCTTTCCCAGTACCCTGGTTCTCCATGCTATCCCCTCTAGCACCCATCTTACCGGTTCTGGTTTCTCCAAAACATAGCTGCTGTCCAAGCAAAAACTATGTTCAGTCAAAAGAATAACAACAGCTGGGCTGCAAACAGAGCTGAAACATTAGACAGGTTCAGTGGGACGCCTGGGGTCTACCGCTCTACAACTTCATGCAAATATTAGCTGACACCCATTCATAAATTCCAAAAACACAGATAACTTTCAGTAGTAACTTGCTTACTAGCCCTGGCCTTGGACTGTTAAGGTCCTGAAAGCCGTGTCCATGACCTGCTTACTCTCTCTCTCTTGGATTCACCTTTAAGCAATTTGAGCAAGAAATTCTTGATGTACCTAGACAGCAAAAGCCTTCAAGCTGCAGCAATATTATTACTGATTGGGGATCTGCTAAATGATTAAGCAGGGAAGGAAGGATACTGGTTGGCTACACAGGCAGTCCCCGGGTTATGTACAAGATAGGCTCTGTAGGTTTGTTTTTAAGTTGAAGTTGTATGTAAGTCAGAACTGTATATTTTATAATTGTAGCTCCACCTAAATTTTTTTTTTAGTCTCTGTGACAATTGGATTTTAAAAATGTTGGATTGTCATAAGAACCAGGCTTAACAATAAAGTTATTACAGACACCTCTGATAACTGTTACAGCTGATTATTGTAGCCTGGGGCTAAAGTACAGGAAATTATAAATATCCAGTGGTCCGTTTGTAACCAGGGGTCATCTGTAAGTCGGGTGTTCTTAAGTAGGGGACCGCCTGTATATTGCATCTAGGTGGTCTCATCTCATCTCGTCTCATTCAATGCATCTGTATTCACAATGCATATGATGGCTTAGATGCTTCATAAAGAATATTTATATGAAGTACAGGGAGGGAGGGTATTTGTGAATGGCTTCAGAGCCATCTAGCTCAGGGGTAACACTAGTGGATTCACTTATGGTCCAGCCTAAACCTGCAGTAATTATATCAATATCTAAAGAAGTCAAGGCACAGGTCATTTGTAACACATTTTTATGAGCACAGGACAAGTTTATCTGCCTACATACAATATATATATATATATATATATATATATATATATATATTTACTAATCACTATTGTTGAGCAATATTGTTGAAGTTTAGATTTATGCCAAACTTTGCCGGTTCAGATCCCCTGGACCCAAACCTGAACTTTATCAGAAGTTTGGGTCTCAAACTTATTTATCTTCTTTATCCGAAGTTCGACTAACTCCCCCCCCCCCCCCCCCAAAGGTAACTTTTAAATCAGTGTTGTCACAAACAACATTTTAGGGATAACCATGGGCCCGATGACAGGAGCAACAATCCTCCCAAACATGTAGCTGCGCCCGTGTTACATTGATTCAAATGATGCTGGTGGGATTTTAAGAGTTAACACCAGAGATCAATGCTGACGGTTGTTACTAGCAGGGTTTTTGGTAAGGGTTTTACGGGCTCCGAACCGAAATTTTGTGTGGTTGATCCAGCTCACAGGGGGTGATGATTATCCTCACCTGGTGCACAGGAAAAGCCTAAGGCTACTACAGGCTGCTACAGCTACTTCAAATGGAAAGAGGATCCGGCACTCACGATTTAGGTGAAGAAATCCGACATAGCGATCACAAATTCAGGTACATTGTAATATTAGCGATCGACGCGTTTGTCATGATCATGACAAAGGCTATACTCCGAAACGTGTCGATCGCTAATATTACAATGTACCTGAATTTGTGATCGCTATGTCGGATTTTAACCAATAAAGAAAAGGATGTCTTCACCTAAATCGTAGTGCCGGATCCTCTTTCCAAATTTTGTGTGGTCCATTACTACAGATCATGTTAGCTTCTTCTCTTCATTTTCAAAAAATTGGATTATGTGTTGAGCTGTAGCGATCAGTCCTACTTGCTCCTTGATGAACATTCATTCTATAATGACAAATTTTGACACTTCTATGTTTTACAAATCCTTTTGCTTCTCAGAGAAGCTATTGAACTAGAAAAACTTCTCTGATATGATTTCCTGCCATGTCGTGGTGGAATACTTGGACCTACTGTGCAGAAGCATAATAGGAACATGTTACACAAACAGATTATGGAGAATATTTCACAAATAAAATCCGCATGCAATCTGCATACCATGCATGAGAATGAGATTTCCTTAATATTCATATGTGTAGGTAAATGTACAGATTTCCAGCATCTGATCTCCTTCTGAAATCAATCTCATGCCTTTTTTTTAGGGGGAAAAATAATTAGCACCTTTATGGAGCAGTGAGGGTAAACCATGTGCAGAACTGCTGCAATTGATTTCTTCCTCCATTCATTGTTGGAAGTGGTGGATAATGGGCTCAAGTCTTCTAGAGAGCCCATGGCCACCCAAACCACCCACCAAATTTTATACTGAGAAGGACCTTCACCCATGAAATCCTTATACGTCTGTTCCTGCTCTCAATACACATGTACACAAGAGCCCTTCCATTTTGAAGGTGCTCTAAAGCCAAAACCACAGATTGAAACCAGCTGAAGGGACACATTCTCCATTTTTCAAGAAGCTGATTCTAGTATCATATATACAATGTCAGACTGGGTTTCCTTAGGCCCCGCAGAGACAATCAATTTGGTGGCCCACTCTTCATTTTATCCTAGGAAATATACTCTAGCAGCCTCCAAATTGGGGTGTTTTTTTGATGGACCTCTAGGGTTCAGAATTGGGTTGAGAAAGGGCCCACCGGAGGATCCTATGGTTCTCTGGTGGGCCAGTCCGACACTGCACATATAGGAAGTGATTTCTAGACTTGTTAGTGCTATTATATTCATACAGTCTTAATCCGCCCCAATCTGTGAATTCTAAACCACAGACAAAGACTTATATACAATGTTCAGTTACCAGAGGACAAGTGATACTTTGATGCTGTAGAAGAACATAACTAAAGAAACGTTGTAGTTTCTGGTGTTGTCTTCCTGCTTTATTAATTTCTACTTTCTTTAAATGCTCCCAAGAAGTTTACAAGGAAGGTAAGACAAAGGAGAACCGAACCCGAGCCCATGACTGACCTAGAATGCATCCTCTCCGGCTACATATCAAGATGATCAGTCCATGATGACTATATAGGTCATAAATAGAAACACAACTGACCTGAATTGTTAAAAGACTGAATGATAAAATTCACAAAATACAATGTAACATTGAGCAGTTGTGTTATATGTATTGTTTGTTGTGCTTGCTATACTTGATATGTAGCCTGCTTGTCCCGAGTCTGCCGCATGTCTTACTTGGTGTGAGCGCATTTCATATTGCTCCTATGAAACAAGATCCGATTTCATCTCATGTGTTTTATGTCACGATGTCTGTTGATTCATATGTATAATGTAATGTAATGAGAGAAATTAAGACGAAAATCTGGATCTTTCCTTACAAAAACATTTAGGGGCATGGGAATTGTTATACATATGAAGCATCTCTATTCCTCTTTCTTTTCTTATAACATCTATAGAAAGATTCGAGGACATTGTGGGATTCAAGTTTTTCCCCTTTTATCTTTTTTTGGCTCAGTTTGTTGATTATTTTTCTCTGTTACACTACAGGCATCGCAAGGAGGTGGACATAGAACATTACTCTATGGCCATGCGATCTTACTGCGACATTCATTCAGTGGGATGGTGAGTATTTGGTGGTCTGGGGTACTGGTTAGGAATATGTTGGTTTTGTTAATATTCTGTAAAATGATTCCAGCCATTGTTAAAGCATGTTCTATTCTGAATGCAGCTATAAGAAATCAGTGACCAAATGAAGTGCTGACTATATGCAGGTTTCCATTAACTAAATTTGCATTTGGTTTCTGTACAATCAATGTATATGTGTGTATAATATATATATAGTAAATTACCGCATGTAACAATAATGCATAACAGTATTTTATCATCTGAGAATAGTAAGAAAATCTGTACATTGACAAGCCAGGTCCGGCATAGCTGTTTTTATTTAAAGAGGTTGTTAAAGGGGTTTTTAAATGAGGATATTAAGGGGAGGGGTGCAAAAATTACAAATGTGTTGAGCTACATTCACATCATGTTTTATGGAAATGTTTAGCATATACAATAGGAAAGATCCTGGGGTATACATTGAGTACATCCATAGACATATACGGGTAGATGGAAGATCCTGGGGTAGATCCTTTTTTCCACCGTCTGCACCGTATACATGTTGTCCAGATGGAAAGCCAAAGCAAGCTACATCTTTCCTTCTTGTGCCCTCTTGCTGAGTACCCGATTTGATCAGCAGATGCCAGAATACCCTATAGGGATGGATTGCATGTATTTGTGGCCTCCACTGAGCAAACACCCTGGGAGGTCCCCAATGATGTGACTGTTTCTTCCACTTACCCAGGGCTGCTGAAACTCTGTGTTTTACAAACAGCTTCACTTTTGTTGAATATCCTTTTATTAGTGTTTTGTGCTGAAGTCTATATTTTATTTTAGTTTTTATTAATTATTTTTTATACTAATTATGTGATATGATCTTAATCCACCCTACAGTACTTGACGTGTCTGACGACGTCAAGATCCCTTACAGATAAACTTGCTTTTGATGTTGGACTGCAAGATACAGCAACAGGTAATCGGCTTCAGCATACAGTATGTCCATGGTTGGTCATTATTGTTATTCGAGTCGTACATAGTAAGATATTGCAAAGTCTGATGCTATCAAGCATTTCTGGTGTTGGCAGAGAAAACTTGGCTCATTCAGCACCCTCTTTTTGTTACCAAACAGTAACAGCAATGCACCACTTTCTGATACTTTCCGATCTTTCTGATACAATTGTTCTCCATTATTTTATATAAGTGGCCTGGTCCACTACACGTCCACTTCTTCTTCTACTCGAGTGCATCTCCTGATGTATCATGCAGTGATACTCTCTCCATATTTGGTATAGGATAGAATAAAGGGTCTTAGTCAGGGTGTAACTGCACAGATAGCTGCCGTAGCAGCTGCTATGGGCCCACAGTATAATGGGGGCCCATCATGTGACCAGCCACACTAAAGAATAGAGGATGTGCACCATTATACACATATTATGCTGCACATTGTGCATGTGTCTTAGTCAGGGCGTAACAGCACAGATAGCTGCCGAAGCAGCTGCTATGGGGCCCACAGTATAATGTGGGCCCATCATGTGACCTGCCACACTAAAGAATAGAGGATCTGCACCATTATACACATATTATGATGCACATTGTGCATGTGTGTGCGTATGTTGTATGTCTGTATATGCTGTATGTGTGTATATGGTGCTATATTTATGTGTTCGTATATGGTGTGTATATACTCTATATTTGTTTATTTATGCTGTATGTAAGTATATGATGTGGGTAAACGTGTGTGTACAAATATGTATATTTTTTAAGGGGGAAGAGGGGTACCCACTCGGAAGTCTTCCATGGGGCCCTGCCTCCTAGTTACGCCCCTATTCTTAATCTGCAGGATCAGTCTATACTGGGTTTGTTTGAGGTCTGTTAGAAATGCCGACTGATAGATATGTATAAAGATATAAACATATTTTTTTTAAAAAAGGACTTCCAGTAATAGTTATTTGGTAGGATATTAAAAAGAGAAGATGGTGCCAAGTCTGCTGACCAAATTATTAAGAACTTTATATGTATAAATTTACATTATTTAGACATTCACAAGGAAGATGTTAGAACATTGATCTATTGGAGTTTTTTTTCCTTCTATACCGTGACAAGATATAGTCACAGAATATTTGTTTTCTATCTGCAGGAGAGGCTTGCTGGTGGACAATACATCCTGCATCCAAGCAAAGATCAGAAGGAGAGAAAGTTCGTATTGGCGATGACTTGATTTTAGTCAGTGTGTCCTCTGAAAGATACCTAGTAAGTGTCCGGGATTTGGATAAGAAAATACTTCATTGTCTGTCAATATAAATCTATGTTACTTCTGACTATTATAGATTTTAAATGCAGCAAAATGTATGTGTAGAATGACTAGTATTGTGGAGCCATATAACCTGTACCCTAACAAAGGGAGGGAAGAGAGATATACATTCAATTAAGCAAAAAATAACAATTGTTGTCCCCTCATTGAGTCCAGTAACCGTATGGCAATTCATATCTGACATTGCTCTAGTACATATATATTAGGCAGCATGCACACGAACGTATGCCGTATCCGGGCGGACATACGTCCGTCGCCATGGAGAGGAGGAGGGGTGACCCCTCCTGTCTCCATAGAGATCCACAGCGTAGGGGCAGTAACACGGGGAAAGATAGGAAATGTCCTATCTCTTTCCCGTGTACGGAGCAGTATGGTGCCTCACATGTGCGGCAACGTATCGCTCCGTGTGGCCATTGCCGTCTATGGTGGGACGTATGTACGGCCGCAAGTTTGTGCCCGTACATACATCCCCCATTCGTTTGTGTGCATGGGCCTTTACTCTACACACACAATACCCAAAGGTGATCATTTTAATATGCACATAATTGTCACATGAAAAGTTGTTTTAACTAATATAAAAGTTATGTTTTAGTGATTCAAAGGATTAAAGTTGCCGATTTGGCATTTGATGATATTTGAGCACAAGTAGAATTTGCTTTATAATCCCTCTGCCCTATTGTGTGAGCTTCAGGCAGTGGATTTAGAATATTTTGCTGCATCATTATATTATGTCAAACTAGAACACCTTTGTCTTGTAGCATCTATCCATATCGAATGGAATGGGCAATATCCAGGTGGATGCCTCGTTTATGCAGACCCTCTGGAATGTGCATCCAACATGCTCCGGGAGCAGCGTGGAAGAAGGTGAGTTCATCATCATTAGCCCTGGACCGCGACGCCTGTCTCTGAGACATATTGCTTAGCTGTGCGGAGTGACAGGAGGTTCCTCACACCGTTAGTTAACTTCAGCTATGTATTATCTGTATTAGGTTTCCGGGGTTGTTAATATTGCAAATATCATACCGAAGGTTGCTTCGTTTACTTAATTGACATAATAATTTGGAAAACATTATAATTTTTCACTTTTTCTTATCAAGTATTATGAAAAAGTAACTTTGAGAAAACTGTAAGTAAATGTTGGGGAATAGCTATTGTATCGACAGGGAAAACTCTGCAATGTAAAGGGACATTGCAACCACAGAGCCCAAACAGTATTGGTACAAATGTAATTGTGTTCAATAATGCCCTTATGCATATAACTGCTGCCACCATTCCTGGAAAATAACTTTTATTTCATTGCACTGCTGTCTGAAGGTCCAGGCAAGGAGGCGGAGTATCTCTGCCATACAGTCAAGCTGCCCTGCCTCCTCCCAGCCACTCACAGCCCTTACCCTATCCCCAACCAGTGATGTCATCCTCCTCTTTAATAATAATACTTTATTTTTATAGCACACACAGATTGCGCAGCGCTGCACAGAGCTTATCAGTCCCAGGTCCCATGGGGCTCACAATGTAATAACTCTTTGGAGTTTCGGGAATGCATAAGTTGGACGCCAGCCTTTTCGGCTGTCTCAATCACTCCTGCGAGTGAGTCAGTGCATGGTTAGTGTGGTGATCTATTGAAGTGGCGCATGCAGAGCGCACCCTGGGTCCACGGAAGTTCGAAAGGGGAGGTTGACATTGCCAGCTGTGGGTTGGATAAGGATTGTGAGTGGCTGACAGAAGGCAGGGCAGCTTGACTGTATCTACAGACAGATATTAGTGTAACTAGGACTACTACTTTAGTATAGGTTCCCTTTAAAGGACCCAAATCAAAGGTAAGGTTTAGGACTTGTACCTAAAGCTCCGAATCCTTTGCTTCTTGCACACAACTTTAAAGGGTTATTGTCACCAGATTTTAACTCTTTAAAGTACTGGCCCCCTAAGGTTTATCCCAGGTCAAGTGATGCCACACAGGTGCCAAGCTCTTTAAATCCCTGGTTATGTGATGTCACACAGGTGCACGGCTCGTTATATCCCTGGTCATGTGATGTCACACAGGTGCACGGCTCGTAATATCCTTGGTCAAGTGATGTCACACAGGTGTACGGCTTGTTGTAGCCATGGTCATGTGATGTCACACAGGTGCACGGCTCATTATATCCTTGGTCATGTGATGTCACACAGGTGTACGGCTTGTTGTATCCCTGTTCATGGGAGATGTCACACAGGTGTAATGGCTTGTTGTATCCCTGGTCATGTGATTGGCACACAGGTCCACGACTTGTTATATCACAAGCAAGATAATCAGAGCCATGCGATATAACCAGCTGTGCACCTGTGATATCACATGACCAGGGACCAACTCACAAAACCGTGAGGAATGAATACAGAAAGTATTTTGGAAATTTCTATAACTTTCATTGGACAAACAGTATCTGTTATTTGCAGAAAGGGACAAACCCTTTAAGGATTTATTCTACCAATTATTGTAAGTTAAAAAAAGAGTTTTACAAGTTCCTATTGTAGATTATATTAAAAGTCTGAAACAAAACGTCTCTCATGTCAGTCGGTCTCTGAGCCCCAGAGATACAGATTGATTAGAGCCTCTGTTCTTTGGTTGTGAGACGCAGAGAGTTGTCTGAACCACAGTCTCTGTTTAAGGGCTGAACGCAAAATCTACCATTAGCATTGAAATTGACAGGAGCAGCAATATCCCTGTGTATTTCCATCATGTGGAGCTGAATGCCCTGAGGATGCGGCTATGACGACACTGATAAGTGTCACATCCACGTATACCTTTCATAAACTCTGCTATTCTGCTCTCATTTGATTTGTCTTCAGTAAATGTCACGCGTACATTTTTAGCCAAATGATTTAATCCTGTAGCCTAACCACGATACGGAGAAATGGAAGCCTGGCAAATAGATTGGAGGAATAGGAAACGGAATAAAATAGGAATTTTTTTTGTGTGTGTACAGATTTAAATAGCATTTTGACTTTTAAACCTTTTTCAAATATAAATTTATCATTCCAAGTTAAATATTTATGTATAAATAATTCAGTTTTTGGACAACTAATATCTATGCAAATGAGCGGACTCCTTTACTGCATTGTGAAAAGAATGATGAAATATTAGTGTATTCCTTAAAGGGTTGTACCAACTATTTAAGTTATCCCCAATCCTGTATAAGGTGGTCACGGAGGTCTCACTTCTGGCATCCCCACCACCACAAAAAACAGGGTGTCACTTTCTCAATCATGGGAGGAAGCATGTTGCTCAATTCCATTGTATGGAGTGTTGGATATTACTCAGACCTCAGCTATCAACGGCACTCTTATAGACATTGAAGGAGAAAGGCAGGAGATAGGAGAGCGCTGTGCTCAGCATTTTTACTATTGAATGGAGCGATAGGATGCATACTCAACCCATTGCGATTCTCATTCCCAGACTGCTGGGTCTCCTGTTTCTTCATACCAGACCCTTATTTTCCATATTGTGGGGTCCCATTTTAATGATTACTGGGACCCGCAGTCAGACCCCAGTCAGAATCTGCTGTGATCCGCTATCGTGTTGATAAGGCATTTAAATTGTTGTTATAACCATTTAACTTTTTTTTTCTGTGGTGGAGCGTGAGAGGATTTGTTTTTTTTGGAGGATGAGCGTTTTTGTTGTTTCCGTATTATTCATTACCTTTTTGATAACTTTTTTATACCATTTTTGGGAGGTTAGATAACCAAACACCAATACGAATACTGTGATTTACTTTTTTTTTTTTTTTTTTTCAGAAAACAGATTTGCCTTTTAGAAGTTAGATAAACTCAGCATAAAACATGTTTATTGTATCCAATTGACAAAATCTTACTTATTGTACTTTGCTTAATACTCATTTGCAAAATGTAATTACCGTATTTTCCGGACTATAAGCGCACTAAAAGCCTTGGATTTCCGTGGAATCCAAGTGCGCCTTATAGTCCGTGCGCCCTATCTATGGCACAGGGCACAGGGCAAGCGGACCATACTTACATAGGTCCCCGCTACCGAGACCGGAGATTCCAGCGGGAACTGCAGACCACGCGGCATGAACAACTTCTGCGCGTGGTCTGCAGTTCCCGCTGGAGATCTGCTGTCTCCGGTAGCGGGGACCTATGTAGTATGAGTCCGCTGCCCTCCTCCACCTCCCCCTCACTTCCCACGCTTCACCTTCCCCGCGTTCCCCGTCGCATCTCGGCGTCGCGTCCGTCGGGTCTCCGCCACGCCCCCGGACCTCCGCCACGCCCCTGGACCCCGCGCCTTAGTCCGATGCGCCTTATATATGTAATTATTACATATATAGGCGCATCAGACTAATGCGCCTTATAGTCCGGTGCGGCTTATAAGCGCAAATACGGTAATGATATTGATAATAATAGACTGTAGCTCTTGTGTCACCCCCTACCTCATAGATTGTAAGCTTTGTGTCCCCGTCATCCTCATAGACTGTAAGCTCTTGTGTCACCCCTCATCCTCATAGACTGTAAGCTCTTGTGTCACCCCCTCATCCTCATAGACTGTAAGCTCTTGTGAGCAGGCCCCACTCCTATTGGTTCCATATGACTGTTATTTGTACGGAAGCTACCGAATATGATGGCACTGTATAAATAAAGATATTATTATAATTTACATTAATGATAACAATAAGTTTCTCTTAAGGCTACTTTATTTTACACTTTTATATTTCAGGGTATCTTCTTGGTGACATGTGGTCCGGTTTTTCCACGGTCACGAGAATGTTTGACAATCCCATCAACTGACCAAGCAGAAGCTCAGCATAGGTAACATGGAGGAAATTGGGATTTAATTGTATATTTTAGAAGCTTGAAACTTGTATCACATATGCTATATAGATGCATATTCCATGATGTACAAAACTAAAAAGTGCACATTTCTTGTAATGATAAAAAAAATTGCCTTCTAACCTGTGTATTAAAGCAAACCTGTCACCAGGAAAGTGATTTTCAGATGGTGACGGGTTCCAACAGCCTATAGCCACTGATTTAAAAATGTCAGCATATTGCAATTGGTTCAGTACTTTATAAAGTTTAATTTACATTACCTGGCTCCCTGCCAGCAGTATGTGGTGAGCCCGGGGTAGGGGCACATCTAGAGCCTATGTGTGCCTATATGCCTCATGCATACCTCCTCTATCTACGAATCCCCTTTTCATGATAGGAAGTGGGGAGGGTGAGGGAGCTGGATACTTTGCGGAGGGGAGACTGACACATGCACATCGACAGGGACTCCCCAGAGGCTGGCAGCTGGCTATTGTAACCGTCACCAGCTAGGAATACACATTACTGTGACAGTGTCTTTTCAAGGAAATCTACCTCTGCAGTGCTGGAAAATTACGCTGAACATACTCACCTGTCCTCCTATTCATCGTGTTCCTGGCAGTGGGCTTCTGTAATCATGACAAGTGTAAGATCACCTAAAAAAAGACTTATAAAAAGCAGTCTGGACTGCGCGATGCAATGTCCGGCACTCTGGGCTGCTAATTATTCAAACCTCTCACCACCTCCCTCTCCCATTTTGGAGAGGAAATACATCAATCACAGGAGGTGTGAATAATTAGCAGCTGTCTTTTTTTAGGCAATCCCAGCATGTCAAGATTAAAGGAGACCAGCGCTGGTATGGGGATGAAGAGGACGATGAAGAGGTAAGTATGGTTAGCTTAATTTTACTGTAGTGGTAGATTGACTTTAAAGGGCTTTCCTTATCAAATAGATATTGATGGATATGTGGATATGTCACAGTTAAAGAGATGCAAGTTCTACTTATGGACCAATGTCTATCTTCAATCACAATGCAGTGTAACCCACCTCGTTGTGATTGAGGTCCATCATGGAAACAACCAAGTTCTCTGAGCTACAATGAGCCACCACTTATAGTATTCACTACTGCACACGATCTGATGAAGGGGTTCATTTAGGAGGTGAGGGTCCCAGACCCACATCTTCAGTCATTTCTTGCATATCCTATGGCTTTTGATGCAAAGAGCCAACTAGTAGCATGAGCTCCTTTGGTAAAAGTGGAGCATCTTTAGACGTCGGTGGGCATAACTCTTACAGCTTTCTTACAATTTCAAGATTTGTTTCCATAATCCTATCCATGCATAATTTTGCTATAGGAAAGTAAATTATGAAGCAGAGGAGCAGGAGTTCGTGCCAGGTCATTGTGGGAGAGTGGAACCCCTCAATAAGGTAATCTTTATAATTTCTTATATTGATCGTGGCACACTTTCCGAGGGAATCCCTTCTATGATACCCTCTTGTCATGCAGTTGGAGTGGAAGTCACATCAGATGGGGGCAGACATTCCGCCTACGGCATATTACGACTGGCAGTATTTGGCACTGACGAGGACCAAGGATTAGTGCTACAAGCCGAGCAAAGTCTGACACCAAGTCTTCAGCTTTCTGTTTCAGAGCATCAAAGGTATAGTTATCAAGTTAGAATGTAATAGATACAATAAGAGATATATTGAAATAATGAACTTTAAGGACTCCTTAATCAAGCAGTTTTTTTAGTTGACAAAACAGCTGGCAGGACTTCACCAGTGACTGGTCCCAACATACAAGCTTGCAATGACCCTGTTTATGGTTCTCCTCGCTAAGCTTCTGTTCTGAATATAAGCTGTTCTTATTAGTTTTTAAAATCTAAGATTGGCCCAGGCAAATTTACCTTAAAATGAACCTGTTTGCAATTTATCCAGCCCAAATATAATTCTTTAAAAGCTATGATTAAAAAGCATTGCCCTTGTCCTTAAAGTGTGTTCTTTTCCATCGCTGCAATGTTACAGAGATAAGTTTGTAAACTTATTGAAACGCACTCTGAGTGTCATTTACACTTATTGAGTCCTGCATAGTAAATTTTACCTGCACTACTCTGCCTCCTTATTCCTGTTGATAGGCTGTGATATTCTGCTGTAGAGAGCTCTGCTACATCATTGGCACTTAAGTCATGTGACCAGGATGAATCAAAGGGCCTGCTACATCTTCAATGTCTAGCCCATGTGTATTTGATCACATGAAATCACAGAAGCCTCCATGGAGGATGAGAGTGTAGAAGTCCATGAGGCTGCTGTGCTTTCATGTGATCAGATATATGATGGTGGTACGTTTGCTCATCTTAGGGCTAAAGGACCTGTGATAATACACTGGTACAGTTAAAAGGATTTTAAGGAACTGTCACTAGCTTGTAAAATGTGAGAACAGGTGGACCAGGTATGCACGCCCCCGAAAGCCCCCTCTCACCCCGTTCCCGGCCTTGCCACACACCAAAGGCATGCAGGGTGGAAAATCTGACTGTAGAGATGGGGAATCCTACATGCCCTCTCTGCCAAGAATGGGTGGAAAAGCATAATAATCGCATGCTCAGCTTTGCCAATAACTACCCTTCCAGTTGTTCTATGGTCTCTTGTCCTAGATCAAAATAAGTTGTAAAGCACTATGAAATATGATGCGCTATATAAATAAGATTATTATTATTATAGGTTGAAATGGGTAGTTTTTTTTATCTCTTTATTGTTGGGTGGTTCTAGTATTTACCCCTTGTGCAGGGGCAGTTACCCCTTGACAGATGGATTAAATAAAAGAGGCAATTCCTATGTGTCTTGGTGTTGCAGTTATTAAGCCCTTTCTCTGTGTAGAATTAGCTGCAATACAAAAACATCCAATGAACAAGAGTTTATGAAAGAAAATGACAAAAGAAAATGACAAAGACCCATTTTTTAAAAATTCCGAGGACCCTTTTAGCTGCATCTAAAATTTAGTAAGTAGGATGGAGTATGATTATGGGATACAGTAACAATAGTGGCAGGGTGGGGACTAATAAAGACTATATAAGCTTCAATTGTTAGCAGGATTTATTTACCATGTGTTACTCACTGCAGATATTTTATAAAAGAGAGATAACAGTCTAAATGGAACGAGTATAAAACCTGTGAAGTCGCCAATCACTTTCTATATTTTGCTCGCGAAAAGGCATCCATATCGTTTAGAAGTCGGCCCATTCAGGCCCCCATCCCATAATAATGAAGTCTCATTATGTCATTTAGTCCTTTTTAAGCCCCTTTTCTGTCTTCATTTGGTAGACACAGGCAGGACTCTTGGCATTTACAAATAAAACATTGTTAAGGAGGAGTTTTTAGGATTTACTCTGTATAATTAACATGTTCCTGTAAAGGTCAACAGTCTTTTGTTGCGGCCGTGTCGTGATTTGTGCGATGCTCGATAGAAAAGTATGAGTCACCGGCCACCATATATGCAGCGAGTCATTGGGACTGTAATTATATAGCCAAAGCTCATGAAGAAACTTAGATATCTTTTGAAGGATATCAGAATTTTAGTAAGTTTTTTTGTGTGTGTAATGCTCATGACTTTTTGAATTGTTGTAGGAAAAGTTGGACTCTGGCCCAAAGCGAGACATTGATGGAATGGGCGTCGCAGAGATTAGTATGGGGAGTCATTTTGCTTTATCCAGCATGTAGACACGCGGCCTGTGGCTAACCTATAAAGCCCAAGATGCCAAGGACAGCACGAACTGGGACCACTAAAAAGAAGAGTAAGTATGACATATCACACATAGACAACTTCATTCACAGTATGATTCATTTGGAGGTAAACATAAAAAAGAGATACATTTGACATATAAGTAAGCAGCTTCAATGTGCCTTTCTCTGCTCTTCGCCTGCAGTGAGCAGTGTTCTGAGGTCCATCCAGTCAGAGAGATCACGGCTAATGATTAACTCTTTCCATACCTAGCTTTTTCCCTTGACGATTCAGCTTCTGCAGTGATTAGAACCATGTAGGGACTGTCTTTAAAGAGTTAAGCTCATTAGACCACTTTAGCAGAGGAACCTAGAAACAGCACCAAGCTGATCTAAATCTGCTTAAGGCGCACTCCAAATTTTTTTTCACAAATCAGTAGTCTTGGGATGTTGGACAACTTTGCCTATTTCTTTCAGAACCTATGTCAGAGTTTCTTTCTCTATCCTTTACTGTTTAGCCGGCCCTGCAGTAGATGTCTCCCCTTGCTAATTATCTCGTGTGAGACAGTAGAACATATACACAACTGGATGGATTCCTAACTCCTGAAGGAGGGACTGTGCTCTGCTCACCGTATAGGGAGAGGAAGGTCATGTGATGATCTGTGTGTGTATCTAGAGAGTAGCGTGTTTTGTTCAGATCGTGTGATACAGTAGTAAATTAGTGAGTGCAGATCTCCTCTGTCACGTGCCCTCCCCATTCGAATTTTCTCTTTTTCCTCTTGGTACTCAAGCTTTCATATAGACTCTGTCATCACTCCTGCAGCACTGCTCTATGACCAGTTCTTTACAGCAGGAAATGTTAACTCTACTACAAACACGATCGTCTCCTGAAACTTCTGCTGGTCCACGTTTATGCTGTCATTCTTGACGGCAGCTGCCAGGCGTCAGTATCGATTAGGACACACTATGCAGCTCCGTGATTACTCGTAGGCATCTACAGGGTTTCGAGTTCCTTAAGCTTTGTGCATTTTCAAGACTGATTCTTCTATTTCTCACAGTGATTGAACATCCAAGACACCAGGAGAGTAAGCTGGGAAGGAGAGAAGATACTAAGTTAGGCAAAGACAGAGACGGTAGTTCCCCCCCGCTATTGGCCATGCAAGTTTTATCAGAAGAATCGCTTCCCCTTTGTCCCCACACACTGTGAGGGAACGGGAAAAGGTCCTTGATGTATACGGACAATGACGAGAAGCACGACCATCCTTGTCTAAAGCACAACGTTTAATATATTGCCTAGGTTTAAGGATGTGTCCAGTATCTCCGGCTAATTGGGGTCACAAATGTGTGGTCCGTTTTCCCGCGCCGCTTACGAATGGGTTTTTTAAGAACAAGGTAAGGACATCATTATCCATAAATAGGGGCTACGACACTAATCTTGCTCGAGACAAGAAAAACGAGAGACTGGAGCTATAAGGCGCATTAGTCCGATGCGCCTTATATATGTAATAATTACATATATAAGGCGCATCGGACTAATGCGCCTTATAGTCCGGTGCGGCTTATAAGGCGCAAAATACGGTAATGATATTGATAATAATAGACTGTAAGCTCTTGTGTCACCCCCTTATCCTCATAGATTGTAAGCTCTTGTGTCACCCGTCATCCTCATAGACTGTAAGCTCTTGTGTCACCCCTCATCCTCATAGACTGTAAGCTCTTGTGTCACCCCCTCATCCTCATAGACTGTAAGCTCTTGTGAGCAGGGCCCTCACTCCTATTGTTCCATATGACTGTTATTTGTACGGAAGCTACCGAATATGATGGCACTGTATAAATAAAGATTATTATTATAATTTACATTAATGATAACAATAAGTATAAATAAAGATTATTATTATAATTTACATTAATGATAACAATAAGTTTCTCTTTAAGGCTACTTTATTTTACACTTTTATATTTCAGGGTATCTTCTTGGTGGACATGTGGTCCGGTTTTTCCACGGTCACGATGAATGTTTGACAATCCCATCAACTGACCAAGCAGAAGCTCAGCATAGGTAACAATGGAGGAAATTGGGATTTAATTGTATATTTTAGAAGCTTGAAACTTGTATCAACATACTGTATATAGATGCATATTCCATAGATGTACAAAACTTAAAAAGTGCACATTTCTTGTAATGATAAAAAAAATTGCCTTCTAACCTGTGTATTAAAGCAAACCTGTCACCAGGAAAGTGATTTTCAGATGGTGACGGGTTCCAACAGCCTATGCTACACTGATTTTAAAAATGTCAGCATTCTGAATTGGTTCAGTACTTTATATAAGTTTAATTTACATTACCTGGTCTGAATTGGTTCAGTACTTTATATAAGTTTAATTTACATTACCTGGCTCCCTGCCAGCAGTATGTGGTGAGGCCCGGGGTAGGGGCACAGCTAGAGCCTATGTGTGCCTATATTGCCTCATGCATACCTCCTCTACTCTACGTCATCCCCTTTTCATGACAGGAAGTGGGGAGGGTGAGGGAGCTGGATAAGTTTGGTGGAGGGGAGACTGACACAGGCACATCGACAGGGACTCCCCAGAGGCTGTGTACGGCTGGTTGTAGCCAGGTTCATGTGATGTCACACAGGTGCATGGCTCTTATATCCTTGGTCATGTGATGTCACACAGGTGGGCTTGTTGTACCTGTTCATGGGATGTCACACAGGTGTATGGCTTGGTATCCCTGGTCAGTGATGTCACACAGGTCCACGACTTGTTATATCAAGCAAGTAATCAAGCTGCATAACAGCTGTGACCTGTGATATACACAGGATGGACCAGGCTGTACCAACTTTAAGCAACAAAAGGTGTTCTTGTCCTGTGAGAGATCCCCCGTAGACGTAGACCTAGCAGATAATCGCCTCATTTTCGGATGTAATTTCTTACTTTTCACATGTGCGAAAACACCACGATTACGTACAGTTTCGGGATTTTAACTTTTCTCCAGATCTATCAGAGTGGACAAACCCTTTAGGATTTATTACTACCAATTATTGTAAGTTAGAAAAAAGAGTTTTACAAGATTCTATTGTAGATTTATATTAAAAGTCTAGAAACAAAACGTCCTCATGTCAGTCGGTCTCTGGAGCCCCAGAGATACAGATTGATTAGAGCCTCTGTTTTTGGTTGTGAGACGCAGAGAGTTGTCTGAACCACAGTCTCTGTTAGTTTAGGCTGAACGCAAAATCTACCATTAGCATTGAAATTGACAGAGCAGCAATATCCCTGTGTATTTCATCATGTGGAGCTGAATGCCCTGAGGATGCGGCTATGACGCACACTGATAAGTGTCACATCCACGTAACCTTTCAAAACTCTGCTATTCTGCTCTCATTTGATTTGTCTTCAGTAAATGTCACGCGTACATTTTTAGCCAAATGATTTAATCCTGTAGCCTAACCACGATACGGAGAAATGGAAGCCTGGCAAAAGATTGGAGGAATAGAAACGGGAATAAATAGGAATTTTTTTTTGTGTGTGTACAGATTTAAATAGCATTTTGACTTTTAAACCTTTTTCAAATAAAATTTATCAATTCCAAAGTTAAATATTTATGTAAATAATTCAGTTTTGACAATAATATCTATGCAAATGAGCGGACTCCTTTACTGCATTGTGAAAAGAATGATGAAATATTGTGTATTCCTAAAGGGTTGTACCAACTATTTAAGTTATCCCCAATCCTGTATAAGGTGGTCAACGGAGGTCTCACTTCTGGCATCCCCACCACTCACAAACAACAGGGTGTCACTTTCTCAATCATGGGAGAAGCATGTGCTCAATTCCATTGTATGGAGTGTTGGATATTACTCAGCTCAGCTATCACGGCACTTTATAGACATTGAAGGAGAAGGCAGGAGATAGGAGAGCGCTGTGCTCAGCATTTTTACTATTGAATGGAGCGATAGGATGCATACTAACCCATTGCGATTCTCATTCTCCAGACTGCTGGGTCTCCTGTTTTTTATACCAGACCCTTATTTTCCATATTGTGGGGTCCCATTTTCATGATTACTGGGACCCAGCAGTCGACCCCAGTCAGAATCTGCTTGTTATCCGCTATCGTGTTGATAAGGCATTAAATTGTTGTTATACATTTAACTTTTTTTTCTGGGTGGAGCCGTGAGAGGATTTTTTTTTTGGAGGGAGAGCTTGTTTTGTTGTTTCCGTATTATTCATTACCTTTTTGATAACTTTTTTATACCATTTTTGGGAGGTTAGATAACCAAAACACATACGAATACTGTGATTACTTTTTTTTTTTTTGTTTTTTTCAGAAACAGATTTGCCTTTTAGAAGTTAGATAAAACTCAGCTAAAAAAAGTTTTATTGTATCCATATTGACAAAATCTTACTTATTGTACTTTGCTTAATACTCATTTGCAAAATGTAATTACCGTATTTCCGGACTATAAGGCGCACTTAAAAGCCTTGGATTTCCGTGGAAATCCAAAGTGCGCCTTATAGTCCGGTGCGCCCTATCTAGGCACAGGGCACAGGGCAGCGGACCATACTTACATAGGTCCCCGCTACCGAGACCGGAGATCCCAGCGGGAACTGCAGACCACGCGGCATGAACAACTTCTGCGCGTGGTCTGCAGTTCCCGCTGGAGATCTGCTGTCTCCGGTAGCGGGGACCTATGTAAGTATGGTCCGCTGCCCTCCTCCACCTCCCCCTCACCTTCCCCCGCTCACCTTCCCGCGTTCCCCGTCGCATCTCGGCGTCGCCCGTCGGGTCTCCGCCACGCCCCCGGACCTCCGCCACGCCCCTGGACCCCGCGCCTTATAGTCCGATGCGCCTTATATATGTAATATTACATATATAAGCGCATCAGACTAATGCGCCTTTAGTCCGGTGCGGCTTATAAGGCCGCAAATACGGTAATGATATTGATAATAATAGACTGTAAGCTCTTGTGTCACCCCCTTATCCTCATAGATTGTAAGCTCTTGTGTCACCCGTCATCCTCATAGACTGTAAGCTTTGTGTCACCCCTCATCCTCATAGACTGTAAGCTCTTGTGTCACCCCCTCATCCTCTAGACTGTAAGCTCTTGTGAGCAGGGCCCTCACTCCTTTGTTCCATATGACTGTTATTTGTACGGAGCTACCGAATATGATGGCACTGTATAAATAAAGATTATTATTATAATTTACATTAATGATAACAATAAGTTTCTCTTTAAGGCTACTTTATTTTACACTTTTAATTTCAGGGTATCTTCTTGGTGACATGTGGTCCGGTTTTTCCACGGTCACGATGAATGTTTGACATCCCATCAACTGACCAGCAGAAGCTCAGCATAGGTACAATGGAGGAAATTGGGATTTAATTGTATATTTTAGAAGCTTGAAACTTGTATCAACTATGTATATAGATGCATATTCCATAGATGTACAAAACTTAAAAAGTGCACATTTCTTGTAATGATAAAAAAAATTGCCTTCTAACCTGTGTATAAAGCAAACCTGTCACAGGAAAGTGATTTTCAGATGGTGACGGGTTCCAACAGCCTATGCTACACACTGATTTTAAAAATGTCAGCATTCTGAATTGGTTCAGTACTTTATAAAGTTAATTTACATTACCGGCTCCCTGCCCACAGTATGTGGTGGGCCCGGGGTAGGGGCACAGATAGAGCCTATGTGTGCCTATATGCCTCATGCATACCTCTCTACTCTACGTCATCCCCTTTTCATGATAGGAAGTGGGGAGGGTGAGGGAGCTGGATACGTTTGGTGGAGGGGAGACTGACACAGGCACATCGACAGGGACTCCCCAGAGGCTGCAGCTGGCTATTGTAACCTGTCACCAGCTAGGAATCACATTACTGGTGACAGGTTCTCTTTCAAGGAAATCTACCTCTGCAGTGCTGGAAAATTACGCTGAACATACTCACCTGTCCTCCTATTCATCCTGTTCCTGGCAGTGGGCTTCTGTAATCATGACAAGTGTAAGATCACCTAAAAAAAGACTTATAAAAAGCAGTCTGGACTGCGCGGATGCAATGTCCGGCACTCTGGGCTGCTAATTATTCAAACCTCTCACCACCTCCCTCTCCCATTTTGGAGAGGGAAATTACATCACACAGGAGGTGTGAATAATTAGCAGCTGTCTTTTTTTAGGCAATCCCAGCATGTCAAGATTAAAGGAGACCAGCGCTGGTATGGGGATGAAGAGGACGATGAAGAGGTAAGTATGGTTAGCTTAATTTTACTGTAGTGGTAGATTGACTTTAAAGGGCTTTCCTTATCAAATAGATATTGATGGATATGTGGATATGTCACAGATTTAAGAGATGCAAGTTCTACTTATGGGACCAATGTCTATCTTCAATCACAATGCAGTTAACCCACCTGCGTTGTGATTGATGGTCCATCATGGAAACAACCAAGTTCTCTGAGCTACAATGAGCCACCACTTATAGTATTCACTACTGCACACGATCTGATAGAAGGGGTTCATTTTAGAGAGGTGAGGGTCCCAGACCCACATCTTCAAGTCATTTCTTGCATATCCTATTGATTTTGATGCAAAGAAGCCAACTAGTAGCATGAGCTCCTTTGGTAAAAGTGGAGCATCTTTAGACTGTCGGGGGCAGTAACTCTTCCAGCTTTCTTACAATTTCAAGATTTGTTTCCATAATCCTATCCATGTCATTATTTTGCTATAGGAAAGTAAATTATGAAGCAGGAGGAGCAGGAGTTCGTGCCAGGTCATTATGGAGAGTGGAACCCCTCAGAATAAGGTAATCTTTTATAATTTTCTTATATTGATCATGGCACACTTTCCGAGGGAATCCCTTCTATGATACCCTTCTTGTCATGCAGTTGGAGTGGAAGTCACATCAGATGGGGGCAGACATTCCGCCTACGGCATATTACGACTGGGCAGTATTTGGCACTGACAGAGGACCAAGGATTAGTGCTACAAGACCGAGCAAAGTCTGACACCAAGTCTTCAGCTTTCTGTTTCAGAGCATCAAAGGTAAATAGTTATCAAGTTTAGAATGTAATAAGAATACAATAAGAGATATATTGAAATAATGGAACTTTAAGGACTCTTAATAGCAGTTTTTTTTAGTTGACAAACAGCTGGCAGGACTTCACCAGTGACTGGCCCCAACATACAAGCTTGCAATGACCCTGTTTATGGTTCTCCTCGCTAAGCTTTCTGTTCTGAAATATAAGCTGTTCTTATTAGTTTTTAAAATCTAAGATTGGCCCAGGCAAATTATGGTTAAAAAGAACCTGCCATGCAAATTAACCAGCCCAAAATAAATAATTATTTAAAAGCTATGATTAAAAAGCATTGCCCTTGTCCTTAAATTGTTCTTTTCCATCGGTGCAATGTTACAGAGATAAGTTTGTAAACTTATATGAAACACACCTGATGTGAGTCATTCACACTTATTGAGTCCTGCATAGTAAATTTTACCTGCACTACTCTGCCTTCTTATTCCTGATTGATAGGCTGTGATATTCTGCTGTAGAGAGCTCTGCTACATCATTGAGCACTTAAAGTCATGTGACCAGGATGATCAAAGGGCCTGCTACATCTTCAATGTCTAGCCCATGTATGTATTTGATCACATGAAATCACAGAAGCCTCCATGGAGGATGAGAATGTGTAGAAGTCCATGGAGGCTGCTGTGCTTTCATGTGATCAGATATATGCATGGTGTACAGTTTGCTCATCTTAGGAGGCTAAAGGACCTGTGATAATACACTGGTACAGTTAAAAGGACTTTATAGGAACCTGTCACTAGCTGTGAAAATGTGATGACAGGTGGACCAGGGTATGCACGCCCCCGAAAGCCACCCTCTCACCCCGTTCCCGGCCTTGCCACACCCAAAGGCATGCAGGGTGGAAAATCTGAACTGGTAGAGATGGGGAGATCTACATGCCCTCTCTGCCAAGAAATGGGTGGAAAAGGCATAATAAATCGCATGCTCAGCTTTGCCAATAACTACCCTTCCAGTTGTTCTATGGTCTCTTGTCTAGATCAAAATAAGTTGTAAAGCACTATGAAATATGATGGCGCTATATAAATAAAGATTATTATTATTATAGGTTGAAATGGGTAGTTTTTTTTATCTCTTTATTGTTGGGTGGTTCTAGTATTTACCCCTTGTGCAGGGGCAGTTACCCCTTGTACAGATGGATTAAATAAAAGAGGCAATTCCATATGTGTCTCTGGTGTTGCAGTTAAGCCCTTTCTTCTTGTGTAGAATTTAGCTGCAATACCAAAAACATCCAATGAACAAGAGTTTATGAAAGAAAATGACAAAAGAAAATGACAAAGACCCATTTTTTAAAAATTTCCGAGGACCCTTTTAGCTGCATCTAAAATTCTAGTAAGTAGATGGGATATGATTATGGGATACAGTAACAATAGTGCAGCAGGGTGACTATATAAAGACTATATAAAGCTTCAATTGTTAGCAGGATTTAGTTTACCATTGTTTTACTCCTGCAGGATATTTTATATAAAGAGCAGAACAGTCTAAATAGGAACGAGTATAAAACCTGTGAAGTCGCCAATCACTTTCTTTATCTTGCTCGCGACAAGTGGCCGTACTCTTTAGAAGTCGGCACCATTCAGGCCCCCATCCCATAATAATGAAGTCTCATTATGTCATTTAGTCCTTTTTAAGCCCCTTTTCTGTCTTCATTTTGGTAGCACACAGCAGGCTCTTGGCATTTACAAATAAAACATTGTTAAGGAGGAGTTTATAGGATTTTACTCTGTATAATTAACATGTTCCTGTAAAGGTCACAGTCTTTTTGTTTGCCGGCCCGGTGTCGCTGAACTGCTCGATAGAAAAGTATGAGTCACCGGGCCACCAATTTATGCAGCGAGTCATTGGGACTGTAATTATATAGCCAAAGACTCATGAAGAAACTTTAGATATACTTTTGAAGGATATCAGAATTTTAGAAAGTTTTTTTTGTGTGTAATGCTCATTGACTTTTTGAATTTGTTGTAGGAAAAGTTGGACTCTGGCCCAAAGCGAGACATTGATGGAATGGGCGTCGCAGAGATTAAGTATGGGGATTCCATTTGCTTTATCCAGCATGTAGACAGCGGCCTGTGGCTAACCTATAAAGCCCAAGATGCCAAGACAGCACGACTGGGACCACTAAAAAGAAGAGTAAGTATACATATCACACATAGACAACATCATTCACAGTAGTGATTCATTTGAGAGGTAAACATTAAAAAAGATATACAATTGACATATTAAGTAAAGCAGCTTCAATGTGCCTTTCTCTGCTCTTTCTCCTGCAGTGAGCAGTGTATCTGAGGTCCATCCACTTCAGAGAGATAACAAGGCTAATGATTAACTCTTTCCATACCTAGCTTTTTCCCTTGACGATTCAGCTCTCTGCAGTGATTAGACAATGTAGGGACTGTCTTTAAAGAGTTAAGTCATTAGACACTTTAGCAGAGGAAAACTAGAACAGCACCAAAGCTGATCTACAAAATCTGCTTAAGGCGCAACTCCAAATTTTTTTTTCACAAATCAATAGCTCTTGGGATGTTGGACAACTTTGCCTATTTCTTTCAGAACCTATGTCCAGAAGTTTCTTCTCTATCCTTTCCTGTTTAGCCTGCCCCTGCAGTAGATGTCTCCCCTTGCTACTTATCTCTGTGAGACAGTAGAACATATACACAACTGGATGGATTCTAACTCCTGAAGGAGAGGGACTGCTGCTTCCTGCTCACCGTATAGGGAGAGGAAGGTCATGTGATGATCTGTGTGTGTAGCTAGCAGAAGAGCTGTGTTTGTTCAGATCTGTGGATACAGTAGTATAAATTAGTGAGGTGCAAGATCTCCTCTGTTCACTGCCTGCCCTCCCATTGCTGAATTTTCTCTTTTTCTCTTGGTACTTCAAGCTTTATCATAGACTCTTCATCACTCCCTGCAGCCACTGCTCTATTACAGTATCTTTACAGCAGGGAAATTGTTAACCCTTATTTATCACACAACACAGACTAGTCACTTCATGTAACTATTTCACTGCTGGTTTCTACTAGTTATTCCTTGCTCCATCATGTGACGGAAGCTGCCAGGTTAGTCACTGTATAGATTATGTATGTACACACTATGCAGACTTCAGTGGATTTACTTGTAGGAATCTCACGGGGTTTGTTGAGTTACTTAAGATTTTTGAGTTTCTTAAGTTACTTGAGTTACTTCTAGTTCTCACTAGATTGACATTCAAATAGAACACAAAGTAAGATGGGAAGTGATGGCAGATAACCACTCAGCTTTAGGGCAAAGACCAGAAGAGGTAAGTCTCCACCCACTGCTGCTGAGGATAATTTCTGACAAGTTTTTTTCAGAACAGAAAATGCTATAACTCTGGAAAAAAAAAGGTCGAGTAATGCAATAAGGTCCTTGTTCTGTTTATATTGAAAAGGAGAAGAATGACATATGAACATATTTCTTTAATAAAGTATACTACAAAGTTTACTATTCTCATCTGCACTATTGATCTAAGGAACTTTGTTACTAGTTTAGTTATGATAGAGAACATTGGTGGGTTCAACAAAATTTGTTCTGTGTGTCCTGTTCTTCTAAGTCTGTCAGATCTGAATAAGGGTTTTTTTTAAGAATAAAATGGCTTAATGGAACATTCCATTTTTTTTTTATCAATAATATTTAGGGTGCTATTAGAACCTCCCTCATCCTCTGCTCTCTGACAGAACTTAAAAGAGACTGGAGCTTTCAGACAATTGTAACAGCTTACTCACAGACTACCAAACATAGTGCCATACAATTTATAATGGATGTGATAGGTATTGCAGCTCAGCCCCATTCACCTGAATGTGAATGAACTGTGCACAGATTGTGTGACAGCTCAACATCACATTAAAAGGTTTCAACTATCTTAGTGGTGGTAGTAGAAGGTTTTAGACGTATGTCATTCTATTGATTGACAAAATATATGGAATATGCCTTTAATTAAAAAATGACTATAATCCTTTACTGTCTATAGCTGTCATTTGCATCTTTGCAACAGCTGAAAAGACACAGCGTGCAACCCACTACCTTATGGGATTATAATGAATATTCTCTAATATTATGGTTATTCATCCAGAGACTAAACCCTTGTACTTTAAACACCCTTTGCACCCTGGTTTATAGAATCCTACTGTAAAAATGCAAGCTGTATCTAATTATAAATGAAATTTTACATTTGCTTTCCTCTGAACAGGCAATCCTGCACCAGGAAGGCCATATGGATGATGGCGTCACATTACAGAAGTGTCAGCACGAAGAGTCCCAAGCTGCTAGAATCATTCGTAACACCACAGGCCTGTTTAGTCAGTTTATAAGGTACAGATTGCTCAGCAGTGTCTAATCTTTGCCCTCTATTTTGTCTGTCGACACCAGGAAAAAGTTCTCAACAGTTCACATCTCTAGCCCCCTGACCCCATCATTCAGTTTGGGCTTCACATATATCATTATTATTATTTATAGAGCACCATTAGTCCCATAGTGCTGTACAATCAGTAAGGGGTTCACATACAAATGCAAACACAAAATACATAACTACAGTGATCAGGAACAAGTGGAAGGAGGACTGTGCCCTTAAGAAATGGGAAGGTAAATGGAGGCATACCAGGGTTCACCAAACTTTGGCACTTCAGCTGTTGAACAAACTACAATTCCTTGCATACATACTATTGTTAAGATAATTAAAAGTGCCATGTGTTTATAGAGAATGTTGGGAGTTGTAGTTTTCCACCATTTGAGTTTAACAAGTTGTCGATCCATGTATATACTATTACTAGCTGTAGCCTCGGTGTTACCCGGGATAGTAAAAAAAACTTTTCTTAGCTGTAACAAATTAGAACGGGTTAACAAAAATATTTTTTATGTATCTATAGACTGTCTCAGACTGTCTCTGATAGTCTCTTTCAGTGACTGTGTGTGTCTTGGGCACTCTCATTTCATTGACTGTCTGTGTCTCGGGCACCCTCATTCCAGTGACTGCGTCTCAGGCACTCTCATTCCAGTAACTGTCTGTGTCTCGGGCACTCTCATTCCAGTGACTGCCTGTGTCTCGGGCACTCTCATTCCAGTGACTGTCCATGTATCAGGCACTCTCATTCCAGTGACTGTCTGTCTCGGGCAGACAATGACTCCTGTGTATGGTGGGTAATAAGAGGATTTTGGAAAGTGTGGGGTACAAATTTCGGCTCAAAACGTGGTCCAAGAAGTCACAGGCAACAACTGTGCAAAATTTGGTGATTGTACATGGGACGGTGCAGGTTCCTTTAGCGGACATACATACACACATACATCCAGCTTTATATATTAGATTTGTCAAACTGATACAAAGATAATTATATCAGAATGACGTGAGATGAAGAACCTGCAGCAAATACTTTATTACATCACCAAGGTTTTGCTGACGCATCTAAAGAAGTAAAGGCCAAAGTGGAGTCACTGAAATATTCATGTATTTGGATTTGTCTTTTGCTGAAGCCGATGTTTTTGGTTTTTATGACCAGTGACCTGGATTCTTTGACGGGAAACAACCGGACAGTAACAGCCCCCATCGCCCTGCCTATTGAGGAGGTAGTTCAAACCCTGCAAGACTTAATAACTTATTTCCAGCCTCCCGAGGAAGAACTAGAACATGAAGATAAACAAAATAAGCTCCGCTCACTCAAGAACAGGCAGAACCTTTTCAAAGAGGAGGTATAAGTCCAGAGACTCTTGAACAAAAAAGTTTCTGTCTTTTTAGCTTTCTTCTGTTGTTTCATTTCACTTTTATTTACAATTTTATTATCTTTATTACAGTATTGTAAACCAAGCACACTGACATATGGGCTCCCTCTGGCAGGATCCACTTTTCTTTAAGCTTTTTATGCCCTTTTTTAAAAAAAAAAAATAAGACTTTAAACATTATGCAAATGAGCCAGAGGGGCTCCAGGCTCTATTAAAACCTATGGAACCCAGAGCTCATTGGCACAGTTTAAAAATCCCTGTTTTGTAAAAACCAGGGAATAAATGTGATTGGTTTACAATGTTTCATTCTGGTGGTAGATGTCCTTTAAATACCCTACAGGTTATAAAAGCTTCATTATTTCAGGAAAGTTTTATCTTGAGGCTTGAAACCTTCAGTGCAAAATTTGGGAGAGGACTTTAACCTAGTGTGTGCCATTTACGGTTGCAGGGATGTTAAGCTGCCTAAACAGCCAGGCTGGACTAGGTCTGCCCCCCTATGGCCCTGGAATAACTCAAGGTGCAGTCATGTGTACTGGTAGCATTGGGTTTACAAGCCTTACAGGGTCACACCCCTCCAACCAATGACGTGGGACGGGTTATGACAGAGTTGGCGGTGCAGATACTAACTCACACCATCCAAAAGTTCTGCCAGGGAGGTTTTGTGTTGGGACGCACCCATGTGACCCATAGAATGAGGACATCCTGTCATAATCGAGGAGCATTTCCAGATGTACTGAACGCACCAAACATGATGTGAGCATAGTCTTATTCTTGAGACTTAATATCAAATATGTCTCAAGAATTTAGCATTATCGTATACGTTTTTCAAAGAATCTGAATAAAAAACCATTAACTATTACCACTTCTGCTTCCTGTGCAGGGAATGCTGGCTCTGGTGCTAAACTGTATTGACCGTCTCAATGTATACAGCAGCGCAGCACACTTTGCTGAATTTATTGGGGAGAAGGCTGGACCAGCATGGAAGGAAATCCTTAACCTTCTCTATCAATTACTAGGTGGGTGCACAATAAAAAACATTTATTATTACTTTTTTTTTATTTTATGACTGTGTTGTCGAAAATGATATAAAAAATATATGAATATATGTATTCATCTGCCTTAAAAATTGAAGCCAAATGCCATGGTATAGAGTCTGCTATGCAGTGGTAACCTGTGCTGGTTACTTGCTGTGTGTTTGTATATTTCTAAAAAGGTCTCATAGCATCCACATCCCAAAACAGGATTTTTTTTTTATATTTGTGGACTTTTGTTGATTATGCTTGGACTACCAACCAGTGTCTTGTCAGCTCTGTGCTGGTTTTAAGAGCTTACAGTCTGAATTTATTGTTTGGAGCTCTGCCCCTTTTGTGTATAGAATTTGGAATCGATAAGCTTTCCACTTTATTAACTTACGGCTTATCAGCAATATTATTAGTGAATGTCCACTTGCTTAGACCCCCACCAATCCTAAGTACATGTGCCCTTGTTTGCAGTAGAGAAGGGTCACACGGAATGGTTATCCTTCATTATAGTGGACTATGAAACCAAAACATATTTTTAATATTTGCCCAGAATCCCCGAGGGGATCGTAAATGATTGAAAGTCTCCACACTCCTGCAGGGCGGCCTTAGGGTACATTCACACGAACATAATCGAGACCGATATCCGGCCACACCATTTACAGCCAGATATCAGTCCCCATTGACGTCTATGGCGCCCAGTCACTGTGTGGTGAGCACACGTTGCCTCACCGCACCATGACCATGCACAGAAAACTATAGGACATATCCATTATTTCGCCTTTTTATGGCGCCGGCCTTGCGCTGCTCTATGGAGAGCGGAGGGGTGAGCGCCGGTTTTTGCTCCTTCTCTCCGGCGTGCTGATCTGAGACTGCCCGGGATATAGTTGAACATCAGTGGCTGTAAGTTTCCACACAGTTGCAAGGCGGCCTTAATTGGCAAAGACTCAATAAGGAGAACTCTTACTCCCTGATTATAGTGGACTAGGGACAACAAAACAGATGAAACTTACCCAAACCTACCAATCATAGGAGAGAAACCGTATGTTCATTTTTAACTTTTTTTTTTGTTTGTTTTTCAAGCTGCTCTAATCCGCGGAAATAGAAGCAACTGTGCACAATTTTCCAATAACTTGGATTGGCTTATAAGTAAATTGGAGCGTCTTGAATCATCTTCAGGTAGGTTCACTGTAACCAGTCCGATTTATAAGAAAAATATTCTCTCTTTCCATAACAGCATACTGCGTAATTACAAATAATAACATCAAGCAGCTGGTATTATACGACGCACATTCTATTATCCTCACAATTCTCAGCAACGCACATTCTCAGCATTTCTTTCACACATATTTCCTACATAAACATGGAGAGCTAATACTTCTGACTCTTTTCAAGTGGAATTTAATTCCTACTGGGAAGTGAATGGGCATGTAAATTCTTTTTGGAACCTATTAAAGGAAAAACTACCATCAACATCCAGCATGATAAACCAGGGACACTTGGAGGCGGCACGGTGGCTTAGTGGTTAGCATTACAGCCTTGTAGCGCAGGGGAGGTGGGTTCAAGTCCCAGAGTCAACATCTACAAAGAGTTTGTATGTTCTCTCCATGTTAGTGTGGGTTTCCTCTGTGTCCTCCGGTTTCCTCCCACACTCCAAAACATACTGGTAGGATGATTAGATTGTGAGCCCCATGGGGACAGGGACCGATTTGGCAAGCTCTGTGCAGCGCTGTATAATCTGTGTGTATTACCCATAGATCCAGGTATCTTCTTATATTTGTTATTCATGAACTCTATTATGTTAATGAGTCAGAAAGGCTCTGTGGGTGTAGATTCATGGGTTGTTACACTGTCTAACCCCCCACCCTTACTCGGTTAGCACTTCCCCCTCCCTCTGCCTGATGCAATCTCATGGCCACACAGTGGGGTGGAGGGAAGTGCTCCTGCACAGCCTGTAAAGCAGATGGGCTCTGGTAACACTCCCCCAGAGCCCTTCTGACTTAAATTTAGCATAAATAGAAAATAAAGTAGATTTTAGAAGGCAGGAGGCCATGGATAACACATATAAGAAGATTACCACAGTCACGGTGCCTGGATCTATGAGTATGTGTCCCTGGTTTATCAAAATGGATTTTGATGGAAGATTTCCTTTAGGATACACAGATATGCAGAATGTAACTGCTTGCAAGCTTGTCCTATTTCTAATATGTGGGACATATATGGTCATTATTTATATTGAAGATCCGGTGTAAGAGGAGTTGTACTACAGGAACATTGCATAGTTTAGCTCAGACATACAGTAAATACATGAAGCAAATGTTATGTGTTACTTTTATTATTCCACAAACCATTCGGAGAACTGGACATTAATTTCTAGAAATTATTTGCTTTTCTGTTCTCTTATAGGAATACTGGAGGTGCTGCACTGCATTTTGATTGAAAGCCCCGAGGCATTAAATTTAATAGAGAAGGGACACATACGCTCTATCATTTCTCTTTTGGACAAACATGGACGAAACCACAAGGTAAAGGAGAAAGTTGTGATAGTAGATACACATAACAGATTAAATAGTCATGATTATAGTATGATTATTATTATGAATAATAATAATATCACCCTAGGAAAAAATACTAGTTACCAATATTATTATTATTATTATTATTATTATTATTATTAGAAAATTAATATAAAAAAGGATGTACAGCAAATGCATAAACATACCCTACCAAACCCTCTCCAGCCCAAGAGAGAAGGGGAAGTAAAAATAAAATCAGTAGATAGAATTAATATATAAAACTATTTAAACAAATACAATTTTAGTAAAGATGATGTTATCAGTTGTTTCCCAAGCAGGTCTAGGGGATCTTTCCATCAGTTACAATGTATAATTTACATTGCTCCTCCAAAAGGAAATATTTGCCATGGCGCTAGATATCCATTATTTTGACTTAATATGTCATGTAGCATGTAGTTTTCTCTTTGTCACACTCTTATTTTGGAGACAGTTTTTACAATTTGTAAATGTCCAGCAGAAAAAAATTATGCAAATTATAGTAATAATAGGAAAGTTTATTAAAGGACATCTACCACCAGGATGAAGGATTGTAAACCATGTACACTGACATACTGGTGTGTGCCCCGTCTAGAAGGACCCATGCTTTTTAGCTTCCTGTGCGCTGGTTTTTACAAAAAAAGGCTTCTAAAATTATGCAAATGAGTCTGAGGAGCTCCAGACTACATTAGCATGTGTGGAGCCCCATAGACTCATTTGCATAATTAAGCCTTTTTTTTCTTGATACCAAAGGCATAGGAAGCTTAAGGAAGAGTAGATCTTGCCAGGGGGGCACACACCAATATGTCAGTGTGCTTGGTTTACAATCCTTCATCCTGGTGGTAGATTTACATTAATGGGGCAGATTTATCAAGCAGTCTGAAAGTCAGAATATTTCCAGTTGCCCATGGCAACCAATCACAGCTCAGCTTTCATTTCACTAGTGCTCATGAATATTTTAAAGGGGAGCTGTGATTGGTTGCCATGGGTAATTGGAAATATTCTGACTTTCAGACACTTGATAAATCTGCCCCAGTGTGTCTGAGGCAGGATTTGAACTCAGGATTCTTGGTATCTGAGGTCAGACACAACGCGTTGTCAGAATAAGGATTTTCTTAGCCTAAAATCCTCAATACCAATGTTCTATATTGAAGAAGAAAGAACTTACTGTTATATGGAGGTAAATCAATAGAACATTTCCACTTTAATTAAAACTGAAGAAAAATGTTATTATGTGGCAGTAAGTAATAATTTTAGAATCTTTCTTTTTCACCAGACAACCGCTTCTCTCTTCTTACAAGCGGGACTCTAACAAAATGGGGTTGGGAACCTCTGTAATGTGATAATTATGTATCCTCATTAATCTCTTGCCTTCAGGTTCTGGATGTCCTGTGCTCTCTGTGTGTTTGTAATGGGGTGGCAGTCCGTACAAACCAGAATCTAATTTGTGACAACCTTCTGCCCAGGAGAGATTTGTTGCTTCAAACTCGTTTGGTTAACGATGTCACCAGGTATATTTTAATTAATTACTTTTTATATAAAAGGGTAACATGCCTGTAAAATGAAGAGATTTTGTGAAGTATGAAGGATTGTAAACCAAGCACACTTACATGCTGGTGTGTGTGTGCCCTCTGGCAGAATCCGCTCTTTTTTCTTCCTATGCACAGGTTTTTTTTTAAGAAAAAAGGCTTAAAACATCATGCAAATGAGCATGATGAGCTCCAGGCTCCATAGGTGATAATAGAGCCTGAAGCTACTCAGACTCATTTGCATAATTTTAAAAGTTTTTTCTGTAGAAAACAGCGAATAAGAAGCTTAAGAAAGAGTCTTTTCTGTCAGAGTAGGCAGAAAACAGCATGTAAGTGTGCTTGGTTTATAATCCTTCATCCTGGTGTTAAATGTCAGTATAATCTCAGCACAGGTGATAGAGCATGCCCACGACACGTCAATGAACATCTCCCAACTTTTGTGTCTTAGGTCCATGTGGCTCCTTTATTGTATAACATTATTATTGCTATTGTTCAGATGTTTTATGACAGTCCGATTTTTGTATTGGATTGTAAGGAAATAAATGCACAGTTCGCTATTAATATCTAGGTGCCCTAAGTTTTTGTATTTCTAACTTCCCCCAATTGCCAGACTTCTGCTCATCTCAGTTAAATGGCCTCCAGTCTCTGAAAATCCTACATGAATGCTGTGATTTGGAAATCTAAGACACTTTCCTCCTGCTCTTAGCTAGTACAGCCAATTTTTAGGGACAGTGTCACAAGATACTCCCCTTGCTCTCAATTGACCCATCGAAAATTGTCTCAGACTACTAAAATACAGTGTGCATAGAATAGACTATGAGTGGTTTAAATAAATTAAAGGAATGTTTAGAATCTAAAGGAATTGCACCATAAACATTTAAAAGGAGGACACCAGGTATTCTAAGATAAGATAAACTTTATTTATCCCAATATATTTTCTTTACGAAACTCTTATTTTGAACCGTAGAATGATTGTTTTAATTTGTTTTCAATTGCTTTTCTAGTAATTTTATAAAATAATTTTTGCTTTACTTTGTATACCAAAATATAATGTTGAGGTAAATCTTTGTTTGTATTTCTAATGTTATTTTTTTCAGCATGAGGCCAAATATCTTCCTGGGTGTAGCTGAGGGATCAGCGCAGTACAAAAAGTGGTACTTTGAGATGATTATCGATCAGGTCGATCCATTTCTGACTCCAGAACCAACTCACCTACGTATAGGCTGGGCTTCCACCTCTGGTTATGCTCCTTACCCTGGTGGAGGTGAAGGATGGGGAGGCAATGGTGTAGGTGATGATCTTTTCTCCTATGGCTTTGATGGTCTTCACTTATGGTCTGGTAAGTGAATTTTGGAAAATGTCTCTTTTTAGGGGTTGAGCAGACTAGAACCTGAACTTCAGCTATAAGTTCTGGTTCGGTGTTTGGACTCACCCCCCAAGATGAAACCTGCAATCGGTGGCCAGCACAGATCACAGATGTTAACCCTTCAAGCATAGCTGTCAAAGTCGCTGTCATTTTCCATAGGATAGCCACTTCCTTGATGATGTCATGGGGAGTGATGATCCTAGGGAAAATGGTGGCAGCTGTGTGGGTGGCAATTAATGTAATAACACCCACAAACAGTGGCAGCACCGATCGTGGGTGTTATCGGTGGGGGTTAACATTTGGGTTCTTGTACACAAACCCAAAAGGGTCCGCTCATCACTACTCTTTATATTTAATCATCATCCTTTACTGTGCAGGTTCAACCAAGGATGAAACAAGGGGTTGCTTCCAAAAGCTAAGATCAAATATGTAGCATTTTGGCATGTTTGGCCCTGGTCATGAGAGGGTTTTTATATCTAAAATGACACCTAATGAAAGCGTCATTATATTATGCACTTGTTTGCCTGTAGTTACGGGCTTGTACTGTACCTCTGGGTATAAATGAAATGAAGCCATCGCTGAATCCTGAGCTTAACGCTCTTTGGAGACTCGGAAGAATACACAGTCATGCATTTGCCAGTTGGAGGGATTTGAGCAGTAATACAACAAAAGCCAATTTCCTCTGTATAATCCACTGTCTTCAAATGCAACAGCTGTGCAGAACTGGACAAGAGTAATTCCCCAGACTGTGAAATGGTGCGAGACTCCTGTCACCAAACTACACAACACATCGGAGAGAAAGGAAGACATTCACCAGCTTCTTTGATTCACTTTCATTGCATTGGCCTCTCTAGTCTTGGCACCTCGCCTTAGTAAAAGTGCTACTTGTTGGGGCAAAAGTGGACACATGGATCTGATGACAACGTATGTGTTTCCTCATTCTTGATATGACATATTCCAGTTGTCCGTTGGAGCCAAGAATTAAGAACATGTGTAATTAATTTAGTCCTCTCGTCTAGAGAGACAAAGAGCTAACAGAGATATCAAATAACACGAGAAGTAAGAGTCACTTACCAGTCCCTGTCACTTTCCTGCCAATGCTTCCCACTGTTCACCTGACTCCCGAGATCAGTTCTTGTCACCACTGAGATCGTCACCAGAGATGAGCAAATCTATCCGTAGACTCAATACAAATCTGCCAATTTTGTTTTTGGCATTGAAGAAAACCCAAATCTTTTCAGCTTTGCTTCAGATTCATATTTAACCACTTCAAGAGCAGGTTTTTCGTGTTTGGTTTTTTAAACACCCCTCCTTCCACAAGCCATAGCTTTTAGATTTTTCTGTGTACATTGCTGTACAAGGGATTGTTATCTGCGGAACAAAGTATACTTTCTAGTGGTACCAGTTATATTCTGTGTCATGTCCTAGAAATCTGGAAATGAAATTCCAAATATGGTGGAATTGGCTACAGAAAAAGCAGTTGTGCCGTTAAGACCCTCATGGAGATACCAAATTTATATACCGGTAGTTTGGTTATGTCTTTAAAAAATCAAAAACTTTGCATTAAAAAAAAAACAGAAATCTTGTGTTGTCATATTCTGATCCCAGTAACTTTTTCATTCTTTGGTGCACAGAGCTGGGCAATTTTTGAGCGATGAGATAATGATATTATTAATAGTATTTCGAAAGCTGTACAAGTTGGACATTTCTTTACATAAAATAATGTGATAATAGTTTTCATATTTTGATAAACGGACATTTCGTATTGTCGGGGTATCTATTAAATTTATTTTTAATTATTAATTTTTTTGTGTTCTCGAGAGAGCAGGTTAATTGAAGTTTTAACATTTTTGAACTATTTTTTTTTCTTTACAATGATTTCAGGCCCCTTACGGTACTTGAATCCTAGGGGGTCTGATTGCCTATACAATATATTGCAATGCAGGGGTATTGCAGTATTTTGTGAATATACCCCTTCTTTAATACAGTCTGCCTCTGGCAGTCTAATAGAGTCTGCCAAATTACAGCTATGAGAGCCCCTTAGAGGCTCCCAGGTGCCATGGAAACTAATCAGCAGCCCCAGATAACCAAATGGGAGTGCCGATCTTAGGCCAATATGGCAGTTTTCATGTGCCATTCTGTATAGGTGCTCTGGCCAAATTTGAGTTAAACTCTTAGGTGCAAGCAATTATCATGACTTGTTACAGCTGTATAATACCGTCATGTATGTACAAGGCTTGGTTCGTGAACCCCTTTCCATAGACCGCTTAAGGACCGGTAGACATAATTTTATGGTGATCGGTATTTAGGGCTGTAATAGAGAGTGTGGTTGCAACAGGGTCTGAAAGGCTTAGGGGGCCCATAAGGTGTCACTTTCCCATATGAGAAGACTAGTGCTATAAACCATACATTATAGTTGGGGACCTGGCACAGACCTTGCACTGGGACCTATCAGCTTCATCCTACGCCATTGCTGGTAGTGAAAGGATTAAAAATGGCAGCAAGATCATCTCTAATAATCCCTGCTGTCATGATATATGGTTAGGATACCCCCCTAAGTTTGTGATCAGTTGGGGTCCTACTGCCGGGAAACCCAATGATTCGGAAAAAAAGAACCACAATGCTATCATAGCGAGCTAAGTTATAAACTATGTGTCACGGCTCTATATACTATATAGTTAAATTATCTTCTACTGTTGGCTAAACCACTAGGGATCGGTGGACCACCTGATGTATATGGACCATGTGCAAACCCTGTGTTCTGGCAGAACCTTCTGAATATGCCTTCTGTCCTCAGCTATCTATGGTGCATGAGAACTGATGACTGCGGCACTATCTGAAAGTTGGGGTTATTTTCTTGAGACCACCCCTTTAAATCTGAACTGTGTTTGATTTAAAAGTCTGAATTTCCTATCCCGGCTGTTTTTAGAAGTGCCATTGGCCCAATTGCCTAAAATAGCACACACAGTGATGTGAGTGATCCCTCAGCAGTTTGCGTAGACAAAAAGTGATATATTTGTGAGGTTCAGACGCAGCCCATGGAGCACAATTCACATCTCTTTCTAGTCTCACTATGACTCACTCCTCACGCCCTCGCTACTATTTTTTCGTTCATTGACGTATAAGGCCGAAATTAAGTTAAGTGCTTTTGTATTTGACTCACGGCGGAGCAGGATAATTAGGATCCCGTCTACTACTAAATTGCTTTGTTGCTCTTTCTACAACTTCCCTTCTCCTGTGACTTGTAGTTTAGCAGATATAAAGATTGTACTATAGTCACTCTCTTACTACCTACTGTCTTATCCCTTTACATAGGACGTGTACCAAGGGCCGTGGCTTCAACTAACCAGCATTTACTAGCATCGGATGACGTGGTCAGCTGCTGTCTAGACCTGGGAGTGCCTAGTATTTCATTTCGTATTAATGGGCAGCCAGTCCAAGGCATGTTTGAGAACTTTAACACCGAAGGTCTCTTTTTCCCAGTTGTAAGCTTTTCTGCTGGGGTCAAGTAAGTCATTTTTGTTCATTGTTATGTTTTTTCCTTTAATATAAATGGCTCTTAAAAGTAACCTACCACCGGTAATGGTAGGTATTAGCTGTAAACACTGGGCACCAGCTCAGGGTGAGCTAGTGCTGGAGCTTGCCTTTGCTAGTGTTTTAAAGCGCTATATCGTGGTTTAAACACATTTTGATGAACAGACCCGAGGTAGCTTCGGTGCTTGATGCGCCTCCATAGGAAGTGCCGGAGGCGTCACGCGCACAAGCTGCTTCGGGTCTGTTCATCAAAATGTGTTTAAACCACGATATAGGCAAGGCAAGCTCCAGCACTACTCCCCTGAGCTGGTTGCCCAGTTACAGCTAATACCTACCATTACCGGTGGTAGGTTTCCTTTAAAGGGAATCTTTCACCAGCTTTTACCCCATTAAATTACTAGCCCCCTCAAGTAGGGTATGCAATATCCTTTCTAGAATTTCCTCTTTTATGTGAAATCTTGCCTGTGAAACTATAAAAAATAACTTCTAAAGTTGGATGAAAATGAGCTGAGAAGAGACAATATTGCCCGAGATGAGTTTGCAGGGGGCGCGTCACTTCAGATGCCTCTACCTTTGGCTCTTTAATATAAAACCAGCATAATTCTAGATATTGTCCCAGATACAACAGTCCCAGATAGGTCATAAAATGTAGAAAATTTATTTCATCTTTTTAAAAAATCCATAAAGAAAGGATGAACATATGTAGTACACAGATACACACAAGGTTATTTCCTACACGTTTCAGAGAATTCCTTCATCAGGCCATGTTCATCGTTTCTTTATGTATTTTTAAAAAGATTAAATACATTTTCTATGTTTTATGACCTATCCGGGACTGTTGAATGAAGTTGGACCTAATGTGTACTTTTATGCTGTGGACTTGGAACTGAGTTGTCTGTGCATCACCGCATAGCCTTCAGGTGAGCTGACTCTCCTTCCTCGTAGTATATCTGTATCTATGGCTCTGTAGATCAGAGAACCTCGAGCCTGATGTGATCTGAAAGATGAGATTCTTATCTTTAATATGACAGCAGCATGGTTCTAGATATTGAAGATAAGAATCTCATCTTTCAGATCTCATCAGGCTTGAGGTTCTCTGATCTACAGAGCCATAGATACAGATAGTTAAAGTCGTAGGTAAGAATGTGAGATGCAGATTAAAATCATGTCTGTATCTCTGGTTCTGTTGCCCAGAAGCTAATTTGAAAGATGAGATTCTTATTTGTATTTTGATACCAAAATCATGGTTCAAGATATCTGCTTCTAAAAGTTGACTCATCTCAGGCAAATATGACTCTTCTCTGCTCATTGTCACTGGACTTGGGAGGATATTTTTTTCTTATAGGTAAATGGGTGAGATCTCACGTTAAAGAAGGAGTTGTACAGAGAATATTTCATATTCCACCTGGTCTAGTAGTTTGAAGGGGTAAAAGCCAGGGACCCCTTTAAGAGATCTGAGACTACAGATCTTTGTACAGAATTTACTGTATAAAGCAGTTTTATTTACTGACCCAAAGAATAACCAGGGACATGATCCTACTGTACTATGTTTCAGGGTCCGATTTCTTCTTGGTGGACGCCATGGGGAATTCAAGTTCTTACCCCCAGCAGGCTATGCTCCATGCTATGAGGCCCTGCTGCCAAAATGCTTGCATCTTGACCAGCTGGAGAAGCGCGAGTGCACAAAACGGCCGTATGTTTTTTTGTGTATCTGCACTTGGACGCTTCTTCTTATCATTAGAAGATAAATACATCAACCTTGTTTAAGCAAGCAGTCTTGATGGGCGAGGGCCTTCACTCCAACAATTTATTTTGATTGCAACATATACTTGTATGAGAATTGAGCACATAGGACTTTTTTCTACGTATTCACTATGTATAACGGACATGATCATAAAGAAGATAATAATATACATTACATAATTAATTGAAACATAAAATGCTCATGTTACCTTGCCGTAGATCCAACCAAGTCAAATTTGTTCATGCCCCAAGTTCATGGATGTTTCTGCTAATTTGTCCGGTCTTCTCAAGATGAGGAGGTAAAAACAATCGCAAAGCGAGGAAAATATTTGTTATAGAGTGACAAAATAGTTTAAATCAATTCATTGCATAATAAATGAATAAATAAAATAATGACTAATTAAAGAAACATACAGTGGTGAGGGAGAGTCGTAGGTCGTGGGATCGGATCTTAAAATATGAACCCTAATGCAGCTGTGACCCAAATATACTGCTGTACTATGCATACACATATATCCACTGAGTATAATATTTGGGAAGTATAAGATGTTATACCTGGTGGTAATCAATGGGGCAGGGAAGAATGAAGCTTGGGACAGGAGTGTGTTGTACCCAACAAATCCCGAACTCCTTCACAGTCTCTTTTGTATTCTTTTAACTGGTTCCACTCTCATCTTCTCTTTTGGCAGCAAGGCCCTCCTAGCGTGGAGCTAGCCTGCTGTGGGTAGAAACTTGATATTCTACCATCGCGTCCACAAGAACGAATCGGACCCTGAAACATAGCACATGTAGGCGCATCATGTCTCTGGTCTATGCTTTCGGGTCAGAATAAAACTTGCTTTATAAGTAAATTTGTACAAGATCTGAGTCTGAGGATCTCTTAATATGGCGTCCTGGCGTGTACACCCTTCAAACTACCACCCGGTGGGATATGAAATATATCTCTGTAAAACTCCTTTCTTTACGGCAGATTCTCACCCATTTAACCTATAAGCAAAACAATATCCTCCCCAAGTCCAGTGGACAATGACGCAGAGAGAGTCATATTTGGCTGGAATTGAGTCAACTTTTAGAGCTGGAAGGTGAGGGTCAGATATCTTGAACCATGATTTTGGTAGCAACAATACAAAATTGAGAATACTCATCTTCAATTAGCTTCCTGGGCAACAGAAAACCAGATAAGACTGATTTTACTCTGCAGCTCTCACCGTTCTTACCTTACACTTGAAACTATCGTATCTATGGTCGCTGTAGATCAGAGAACCTCAGCCTGATGAGATCTGAAAGATGAGTATTCTAGCTCCTCAATATCTAGAACCTGTCTGCTGTCATTTTAAAGTATAGAATCTCATCTTTCAGATCACTCAGGCTCGAGGTTTCTCTGATCTACAGAGTCCATAGGATAAAGATGACTACGAGAAGGAGAGTCAGCTCACCTGAAGGTATGCGTGATGCACAGACACTCAGTGTCCAAGTCCCAGCAGCATAAAGTACACATTAGGTCCAACTTCATTAACGACGTCCCGATCAGGTCTAAAACTAGAAGAAATGTCTTTAATCTTTTTAAAATACATAAAGAACGTCTGAACATGGCCTGATGAAGATTTCTAAAACTGCATAGAAATAACCTGTGGTGTGTGTATATCGTGTCTAAACTCCTGTGCTTTCATCCTTTCTTAAGGATTTATTAAAAAGATAAAATAATTTTTACAGTTTAATGACCATCTGGGACTGTTGGAATCTGGGGACATATCAGAAATTATGCTGGTTTGATATTAAAGAGCCAAGGTAGATGGCACTGAAGTAGTGACGCGCCCTCTGGCAAACTGCATCTCGGGAATATGTTCTTCTCAGCTCATTTTCATGACCACTTTAGATAAGTTATTTTTTTATGTTTCACAGCACATTCACATAAAAGAGAATTCTAGAAAGGATCTGGCATTACCCTACTTAGCGGGGATATAATTTAAGGGGTAAAACAGCTGGTGAAAGATTCCCTTTAAAGGAAACCTACCCCCGGTCAATGGTGGTATTAGCTGTAACCTGGCAACCACTTTCAGGGTGGACTAGTGCTGACGCTGTGCCTTGCTCAGTGTTTTAACAGCGCTATATCTGGTTTACAACATCATTTTGATGAAACAGACTCCGAAGCAGCTGGGGTGACTCGTGACGCCCTCCGGCACTCTCCTATGGAGGCGCATCAAGCACGAAGATACTCGGGTTCGTTTTCATCAATGCTGTTTAAATCCATGGGGATATAGCGCTTTAAAACCACTAGCAAAGGCAGCTCCCAGCCTTAGCTACCCTGAGCTGGTGCCGGCACGGTTGTTTTCAGCTAATACTACCAGTACCGGTGGTAGGTTTCCTTTAAGAGGCCATTATATTAAGGAAAAAACTAACATGACCAAAATGACCTTACTGACCCCAGCAGAAAACGTCTACAACTGGGGGATAAAAGAGACCATTCGTGTGTAAAGTTCTCAACATGCCCTGGACTGGGTGCCCATTAATACGAAATGAAAATACTAGGCACTCCCAGTAAGACAGCTCAGCTGACACGTCATCCGATGCTAGTAAATGCTGCAGTTAGTTGAAGACACGGCCCTTGGTACACGTCCGATGTAAGGATAAAGAACAGTAGGTAGTAGAGGTGACTACTAGTACAATCTTTATATCTGCTAACTACAAGTCACAGAGAAGGGAATTGTAGAAAAGAGCAACAAGCAACTTTGTAGGATAGACGGGATCCTATTGATCCTTGCTGCCCCGTTATGTCAAATACAAAACGCATTTAACGTTAATTTCGCGCTTATCAACTTCATATGAACGAAAATAGTACTGAGGGACGTGAGGACGTAGTCAAGTGAGAGCTAGAAAAGATGGTGAATTGTGCCCATGGGGTGGTCTGAACCTCACAAATATACATCTTTTTGTCTACTCATAACTGATGAGGGTCACTCACATCACTGTGTGGTGCTATTTTAGGCAATTGGGCAATGTGCACTTCTACAACAGCCGTGATAGGAATTCAAGGAATTTTAAATCAAACACAGGTTCCAGATTAAAGGTGGGTGGTCCAGAAATAACCCTCCCACTTCAGATCAGTGCCGCAGTCATCAGTCAGCACTCACCATAGATATCTGAGGACCAGAGGCTATTCAGAAGGTTCTGCCCAGAACACTGGGTGTTGCACATGGTCTCCATTATACATCAGGTGGTCCACCGATCCTAGTGTGTTTAGCCAACAGTAAGAAGATATTTACTATATATATATAGAGCCGTGACACATAGTTTATAACTTAGTCTCGCCCCCTATTAGCCATTGTGCGTTCTTTTTTCCGAATTTGGGTTTTCCCCGGCAGTAGGACCCCCACTGATCCAAACTGTAGGGGGGTTCCTAACCATATATCATGTACAGCAGGATTATTAGAGATATCTTGCGCATTTTAATCTTTCACTACAGCCAATGGCGTAGGATGGAAGCTGATAGGTCCCATGACAAGGTCGTGCCGGTCCCCAATATAATGTTGGTTTATAGCATAGTTTCTCCATTGGAAGTGACACCTTATGGGCCCCCCTAAGACCTTTCAGAAACCTTGTTGCAACCACACTCTCATTCAGCCCTAAATACCGATCACCAGTAAAATTTTGTCTACGGCCTTAAAGCGTCTATGGAAAGGGTTCACGAACCAAGCCTTGACATACCTGACGGTATTATACGCTGTAACAAGTCATGATATGCTTGCACACTAAAGTTTAACTCAATTTGCCCGACCCTGATACGCTAATGGCACTAAAACTGCCATATGTGCCTAGATCGGATTACTCCCATTTGGGTTCTTGGGGCTGGATTAGTTTGCCATGGCCACTGGAGCCTCTAAGGGGCTCTCAAGCTTTAATTTTGGGCAGCTCTATTAGACTGGCCAGAGGGCAGACTGTTATCATGAAGGGGTATAGGTATACACCAAAATACTGCCATACCCTGCATTGCAATATATTGTATAGGTCAATCATACCCCCTAGGATTCACGTACCGTAACGGGCTGCCGAAATCATTGAAAGAAAAAAAATAGTCAAAAAAGTTACAACTTAACCTTCAATTAACCTGCTCTCCGATCGAACACAAAAAATTATAATTAAATTAAATTTTAATAGTACCCCGGCAATACGAAATGTCCGTTTTACAATCATGGAAAACTATTATCACATTATTTTATGTAACGAAAATTCCAACTTGAACACTTTCGAATACGATTAATAATATCATTATCGCTCATCGCTCAAAAATTGCCCAGCTCTGATGCAACAAAGTTATGAAAAAGTTAGCGATCAGAAATATGATTCTACACAAGATGTTCTGTTTTTTTTTTTATGTCAAAGTTTTTGATTTTTTAAAATAAACCAACTACCGGTCTATAAATTTGGTAACTCCATGAGGGGTTGGTCCTTAACGGTCACAACTGCTTTTTCTGTAGCCAATTTCCACCATATTGGATTTCATTTCCGATTTCTAGGACCTGACACAGAATATAAACTCGTACTAACTAGAAAGTATACTTGTTCCGACCGATAACAACCCTTGTACAAGCAATGTACACGAAAAAATACTAAACATGGCTTGGTGAAGGAGGTGTAGGTGTTAAAAAACCAAAACACGAAATACCGTGCTCTGAAGTGTTTAAATATGAATACTGAAGCAATCTGAAAGATTTTGGGTTTTCTTTCAATGCCACAATAACACAACAATTGGGATTTTGTATTGAGTCGTACGGAAGATTTGTCATCTCTGTGACGATCTCCATTGGTGACAAGAAATGATCTCGGGAGCAGGTGAACAGTGGGAAACGCATTGGCAGGAAGTGACAGTGGACTGCGCGAGGAGTGACTCTTACTTCTCGTGTTATTTGCATATCTCTGTAGTAAGCTTTGTCTCTCTAGACAAGAGGACTAATAGTAATTACACATGTTGCTTAATGCTTGGCTCCAAGGCGGACAACTTGAAACTAGTCATATAGAATGAGGAAACACATACGATTGTCAATCAGATTCCATGTGGTCCACTTTTTGCCCCACACAGTTTAGCACTTTTACTACAGGCGAGGTGCCCACACTTGAGAGCGCCAATGCAATTGTGGAAAGGTGTAATCCAAAGAGCTGTTGTGATGTCTTCCCCTTGCTACTCCGATTTGTTGTAGTTTTGGTTGACAGAATCTCGCACCTTTCACAGTTATGCGGGGAATTATACCTTGTCCAGTTCTGCCACAGCGTCTGCATTTGAAGACATGTATTATACAGTAGAAATGGCTTTTCGTTGTTTACCGCTTCAAATCCCTCCAAGGCAATGATGACTTGTATTCTTTCCGAGTCTCCCCTTAAAGAGCGTTACAGCTCCAGTGATTCCATCGATGGCTTCATTATATTACTAACCAGACGTTACAGTACAAGCCCGTAACTTACAGGCAAACAAGTGCATAATGTATGAGCTTTTATTAGGTGTCATTTTTTTAGCATAAAAAACCCTCTCATGACCAGGGTCCCAAACATGCCAAAGACGCTACATATTGATCTTAGCTTTTGGAAGCAACCTCCTTGTCTTCTTCTCCTGTTGAACTGCGCACAAGTTAAGGATGATGATTTAAATATAACAGAGTAGATGATAGCGACCTTGGTTTGTGTACAAGAACCCAAATGTAACCCCCACTGATTTTAACACCACATCGGTGATCGGTTGCCTGTGCACTGTTTCGTGTTAGTTACAGTAACTTGCCACCCACCAAGCTGCCACCATTTTCCTAGGATCCCAACTCTCCCCATGACATCACTCAGGAGGGCTATCTAGAAAATGACAGCGCTTTGAAGCTAATGCTTGAAGGAGTTACACATCTGTGCATCTTTGCTGCCCACTCCGCCATTGCAGCGGTTTCATCTTGGGTGGTGACTTCCAAACAACCGAACCAGACCCTTAAGCATGAAGGTATCAGGTCTGTTGCCACCCCTAAAAAGCAGACATTTCACCAAATTCATTACCAGACCATAAGTAAGAACCATCAGCCACTAGGAGAAAAGATCATCACCTACACCCACCTTGCTCCCCATCCTCTCACCCCACCGGGTAAGGAGCATAACAGAGGTGGAAGCCACCTATACGTACGGTTGAGTTGGTTCTGGAGTAGAAATGGATCGACCCGATCGATAATCATCTCAAAGTACCACTTTTTGTACTGCGCTGATCCCTCAGATACACCCAGGAACGATATTTGGCATCATGTGAAAACATGAACATTAGAAATCAAAGATTTACCTCAACATTATATTTTGGTTAAACATGAATAAAGCAAAAATCTATTATGCAAAATCTACTAGAAAGCAATTGAAAACAACTTCAACAATAATATCTCGGGTTCAAAATAAGAGTGTCGTAAACGAAACATACGATTGGGAAATAAATAAGTTTATCTTATCTTAGAATACCTGTGTCCTGCCTTTAATATGTTTATGGTGCAATTCTCTTCTAGATTAAACTATTCCCTTAATTTATTTAAACCACTAAGGTTATATCTTGCGGCACACGTCATTTAGTAGTGAGAACATTTTCGAGGGTCAATTGAAGCCCAAGGGGAGTATCACTTGACACACTGTCCTAAAAATGGCCTGTTACTACTAAGAGCCAGGAGGAAAAAGCTGCTCCTTTAGATTTCCAAATCAAAGCATTCTGTAGGAATTTCAGAGGACGGAGGCCATTTAAAACTGAGATGAGCAGAAGTTCTGTGGCAATTGGGGGATAGTAGAAATACATCAACTTAGGAACCCGAGATATTCACTAGCGAACCTGTGCATCTTGCCCCGAGGGAAATTCAGACTATGACATATCCAATAGCGCTACGTAGATACGGATTTTCAAAAACTATTCTTTCTCCCTTTTGAACACTTAGCGTAGAACATAATTATTATCCTGTAATAAAGAGACCAGGTACCTCTAGAATCCTAGGGATCCACTAGATCTTCACAAAGTGTCTGGAGGAGATTTTCATTGACGTGGTCGTGGGCAGGCTCTACACCTGTGCTGAGTTTATACTGACATTTAACAACACCAGATTGAAGGATTATAAAACCAAGCCACTTACATTTGTTTTCCTGCCTACTCTGACAGAAAAGACTCTTTCTTAAGCTTCTTATCGCTGTTTTTATCAGAAAAACTGGGGTTTAAAAGATATGCATACAGGAGTTTTCAGCCCATGAGAGAGACTCGATGCATTATTAACATGCGCCACCGTATCGGACCTGCGATAGCCATCATTGCCTCATTTGCCCAGGAATGTTGCGAAGCTTTTGTTCTAAAAAACAAAACCATGGTGCATAATAGGAAGAAAAAAGAGCGATTCTGAACAGATGGACACACCCAACACACAGACATGTAAGTGTGTCTGGTTTAACAATCCTTCTACCTTACACAAACGCTTCATTTATCAGAAGGCCGATTTTCGAGGAAGCCTGGCACTTTATTAACATATATTGCAAACTACCCGTGGTACTACATTGTGAACAAACGACGTTCTGAAATTGCAAACAATAGCTATCTGGGCAGAAGTTGTCACAAATCAGATTCTGCGTTTGTAAGTCGGACCCTTGCCACACCCCATTACAAAACACAACAGAGAGCACAAGGACATCAGAAACCTGTAAGGCAAGAGATTAATGAGATGATACATATATTATCACATTACAAGGTTACCCAACCCCATTTTGTCTGTTAGAGCCTTGCAGGCGAATTGTAGGACCAGAGAGCGGCCGTCCCTTTTTGTCTGGTGAAAAAGAAGATTCTCAAAATTATTACTTCTGCCACTAATAACATGTTTCTTTCAGTTTTAATTAAAGTGGAATGGATTCTAGTTGATTTAACTCCATATAACAGTAATGTCTTGCTTCCAATAGTAGAAAATGGTATGTAGGATTTTAGGCTAAGAAAATCCTTTATTTGACAACGGGTTTGTCCTGACCTAGATCTCCAAATCCCTGAGTTCAAAAATCTGCCTCAGCCACACATGGCAGATTTATAAAGTGTCTGAAATCGAATATCCAATTGCCATTGCAACAATCACAGCTCCCCTTAAATATTCTATGGCACTAGTGAAATGAATAGCTGAGTGTGTATTAGTTGCCTAATGTGGCACCGGAAAATATTCTGACTTTCAGACTGCTTGATATACTGCCCCTCAATGTAATCTACACAACAGCCGAGCTGAGGTATCTGTAAACAATCACACTGACCTATTGGTGTGTGTCCCCCTAGGCAATCTACTCTCCTAAGATTGCCTATGCCCCTTGGGATCAATGAACAAAAAAAGGCTTTAATTAGCAAATGAGTCATGGGCTCCACACATGCTATAGTATGGTAGCTCCTCAACTCATTTTGCATATTTTTAGAACTCTTTTTTTGTAAAAAAACCAGCGCACGGACAGCAAAAAGCCATCGGGTCCTTCTAGAACGGGCAAACACAGTAAGGTCGTCAGATGTACATGGGTTACAATCCTTACCCATCCTTGATGGTAATGTCCTTTAACAAACTTTCCATATTATTACTATACATTTGGCATAATTTTTTCTGCTACATTTATCAAATGTAAAAAACTGTCCCAAATATAAGAGTGTGACAAAGAGCAAAACTACTGCTACGACATATTAAGTCAAAATAATGGGATTCTAAGCGCCCATGGCAAATATTTCTTTTTGGAGGAAGCAATGTACAATTATGTTTGTTAATTGTGGATAAAACTCCCTAGACCCCCTTGGGAAACAACTCGCTAACTTTTCTTGCACAAATTTATTTTTTTAAATAGTTTCTTATATATTTTCTAGTTCCTAGTTATACTGTTTTTTTTACTTCAACCTTCTCTCTTGGGTCTTGTGGACCCTGATAGGGTGGTGGAGGGGGTTCTATGTTCTAGACGTAGGATTGTGACTGTTGTCATCCCTTGTTTTGATATTACTTTCTACAAATAATTACTATAATAAGAAGTAATCAATAATCAGCTATTCGGTATACTAGTATTATTTTCTAGGGTTGATATTATTATTAGTCCTAATAATAATCAATACCAATCATGACTACTTAATTGTTATGATGACCTAACTATCAGAAACTTTCCGCTTTAATCTTGTGGTTACCGAATGGGTGTTGCAAAGGAGAAAGGGATTCAGTACTCATAAATTGTAGCGTATGTTTCCTCTCTATTAAATTTAATCCTCGGGGCTTTACAATGCAAAATGCCCAGATTGCAGTCACCTACATTGTCATTCCTATAACCTCGGAACAGACAAAAGCAAATAATTTCTAGAAATAAATGTCCATTCTCCGAACGGGTTGATGGAATAAAAAGTACACATAACATTTGCGTTCATTATTTTATGTTATGTCGGAGCTAAACTATCGCCATGTTCCGTAGTACAACGCCTCTAAACACGATCTTCAATATAATATGAACATATTGTCGCACATATAGATAGAAAATAGGAACACGTTGCAAAGCAGTTACATTCTGCATATCTGTGTATCCTAAAGGAATCTGCATCAAATACCATTTGTTAAACAGGGACACATAACTCATAGATCCAAAGGCACGTTGACTGTGGTAATCTTCCTATATGTGTTTATCCTGGCTCTCCGTTTAAACATCTACTTATTTTCTATATATGTACTAAATTTTAATCAGAAGGCGCTCTGGGGGAGTGTTACAACAGAGCCATCTGCTTTAACAGGGCTGTGCAGGAGCACTTCCCTCCACCCCACTGTGTGTGCCCTAGACTTTGCACATCAGGCGCAGAGTGCCAGGGGGAAGTGGTTACACCGATAGGGGGGTGGGGGTGTTAACGTTAACAAGCCCATGAATCTGACACCCACAAGCCTTTGACTCATCTCACTAAGCAGTTTCCTCATGAACACATATAAGAAGACCTGATCTAGGTATACACACAAATTACCAGCGCTGGCACAATAGCTGACAAATCGGTTTCTTGTCCCCATGGGCTCACGCATCTAATCATCCTACCAGTATTTTTGGAGTGTGGGAGGAACCGGAGGACACGAGGAACCCACGCTAACATGAGAAAACATACAAACTCCTTGTATATGTTGACTGCTGGGACTTTAACCCACCTCCCCACGCTACAAAAAGCTGTAATGCTAACCACTGATCACCGTGCCGCCTCCAAGTGTCCCTGGTTTATCATATCATGCTGGATGTTGATGGTAGTTTGTTCCTTTATAGGTTTCCAAAAGAATTTACATGCCCATTCCTTTCCCCGTAGGAATAATTCCACTGGAAAAGAAATAGTCAAGTAATTGCTCTCCTGTTTATGTAGGAAATATTTGAAAGAAATGCTGAGAATTTTCGTTGCTGAGAATGGTGAGGATATAGAATGTGCGTCGTATAAACCAGCTGCTTTATGTTTATTATTTGTAATTACGCAGTATGCTTTAGGAAGAGGAGAATATTTTTTCTTATAAATCGGGACTGGTTACACGTGACCCTACGCTGAAGATGATTCAAGAACCGCTCCACTTTACTTATAAGCCATCCAAGTTATTGGAAAATTGTGCACAGTTGCTTCTATTTTCCGCGGATTCGAGCATCTTTGAAAAACAAACAAAAAAAAAGTTAAAAGAACTACTGTTTCTCTCCTATGATTGTAGGCTTTGGGTAAGTTGCATCTAGTTTTTGTTGTCCCTGTCCCTATATCAGGGAGTAAGATTCTCTCCTATTGTAGTCTTTGCCATTCTGCCGCCTTGCAACTGGTGGAAACGTACAGCCACTGATTTCAACTATATCCCGGCTTCCCGATCAAGCACGCCGGAGAGATAGCAAACCGCGCTCCCCCTCCTCTCCTCCATAGAGCAGCGCAAGGCCGCGCCATAAAAAGGCGAAATAATAATGGTGATTTCCTATATTTTTCTTGTGCATTTGTCTGGTGCGGTTGAGGCAAACGTGTGCTCACCACACATTGCTGGGCGCCAAGACGTCAATGGTACTGCTATCTGGCTGTAAATGGTGTGGCCGTATATCGTCTCGATTATGTTCGTGTGAATGTACCCTAAGGGCCGCCTGCAGAGTGTGGAGACTTTCAATCATTCGATCCCCTCGGGGATTCTGGGCCAATATTAAAATATGTTTTGGTTTCATAGTCCCCTATATGAAGGATAAACCATTCCGTGTGCCCTTCTCTACTCGACTGCAACCAATGGCACATGTCTTAGGATTGGTGGGGTCTAAGCAAGCAAGTGGACCTTCACTGATATATTGCTGATAAGCCGTAATTACATAAAGTGGAAAGGCCTTATCGATTCCAAATTCTAATACACAAAAGGGCGCGCTCCAAACAATAATCACAGACTGTAAGCTCTTAAAACCAGCACAGAGCGATGACGAAGACACTGGTTGGTAGTCAAGCATAATCAACAAAAGTCCACAAAATTATAAAAAAATCCTGTTTTTGGGAGGTGGAATGCTATGATCCTTTTTAGTGAAATATTACAAACACACAGCAAAGTAACCACCACAGTTTTACCACTGCCTAACACATACTCTATACTGGAATTTGGCTTAATTTTTAAGAGCAAATGAAGCTCTATTCAATATTGTTTTATACATTTTCGACAACACAGTCATAAAATAAAAAAAACAAGTACTAATAATGATTTTTATTGTGCACCCCCTAGTAATTGATAGAGAAGGTTAGGGTTCCTTCCATGCTGGTCCAGCCTTCTCCCAATAAATTCAGCAAAGGTGTGCTGCGCTGCTTGTATACATTGAAGACGGTCAAATACAGTTTTAGCACCATAGCCAGCATTCCCGCACAGAATCAGAGTGGTAATATAATGGTTTTTTATTCAGATTCTTGAAAACGTAACGATAAATGCTACATTCCTTGAGACATATTTGATTGAAGTCTCACAGAATAGGACTCTGCTCTACATCATGTTTGGTGCGTTCAGTACAATCTGGAAAAGCTCCCTCGCTTATGACGGATGCCCTCATCTATGGGTCCCCACATGGGTGCGTCCCAAACACAAAACCCCCTGTCAGAACTTTTTGGTGGGGGTGAGTTAGTATCTGCACCGCCAACTCTGTCATAACCCTCCCACGTCATTGGTGGAAGGGTTGGGACCCTGTACGGCTTGTAACCCAAGCGACCCCAGTACACCTGACTGACACCTGAGTTATTCCAGGGCCATAGGGGGCAACCTATCCAGCCTGCTGTTTATGCAGCTTACATCCCTGCAAAATACCGTAAATGGCACAACCCTAGGTTCAAGTCTCCTCCCAAATTTGCAGCGAAGTTCAAGCCTCAAGATATAAACTTTCCCTGAAATATTTAAGCTTTTTATAACCTCATGGTATTTAAAGGACCTCTACCACCAGATGAACATTGTAACCATCACATTTATTCCCTGGTTTTTACAACAGGGATTTTTAAACTGTGCCAATGAGCTCTGGGTTCCATATGTTTTAATCGAGCCTGGCCCCTCTGGCTCATTTCATAATGTTTAAAGTCTATATTTTTTTTTTAAAAAGGGCATAAAAGCTTGAAGAAAGTGGATTCCTTCCAGAGGGCACATAATGTCAGTTTGCTGGTTTCCATCCATCATCCTTGTGGTAGAATTGCCTTTAAGACATTCCCTCCTTGGAAGATGCCTAGAGTGAATACAGAAAGTATGTTGTTCAACAAGATTTTTTTGACTTATACCTCCTCTTTGAAAGGTTCTGCCCTTTCTTGAGTGAGCGGAGCTTCTTTTGTTTATCTTCATTTCTAGTTCTCTTGCCTCGGGAGGCTGGAACAATTATTAAGTCTTCAGGGTTTGAACGACCTTCCATGACAGGGCGATGGGGGCTGTTACATGTCCGGTTGTTTTCCCCGTCAAAGATCCAGGTCACTGTTCATAAAAACCAAAACAATCATCGGCTTCGCAAAAGACCAATCCAAATACAATAATATTTCAGTGCCTCCACTTTGGCCTTTACATTTTACAATTCGTCAGCAAAACCTCTGTGATGCAAAAAGTATTTGCTGCAGGTTCTTCATCTCACGTCTTCTGTTATAATTATCTTTGTATTAGTTTTGACAAATCTAAAATATAACAGCTGGATGTATGTTTGTATGTATGTCCGCTAAAGTGACCTGCCCGTCTCATTACCAATCACCAAATTTTGCACAGTTGTTTTTGGCCCCCCCTCCCTTGTGACTTTCTTGGACCACGTTTTTGAGCCCGAAATTTGTACCCCACACTTTTCCAAAATCCTCTTATTTCCCACCATACACAGGAGTCATTGTCTGCCCTAGACAGACAGTCACTGGAATGAGGAGTGCCCTGATCAATGGACGTCACTTGAATGAGAGGGCCCGAGACACAGGCAGTCCCTGGATGAGAGTTGCCCGAGACACGACAGTTACTCGGATATGAGAGTTCCTGAGACGGTCCCATGGAAAGGAGGGTGCCCATAACACAGACAGTCACTGAAATGAGAGTGCCCAAACACCACAGTCACTGAAAGAGACTATCAGAGACAGTCTGAGACGCCATAGTACATAAAATAATTTTTGTTAACCCCTTTCTATTTTTACAACAGCTAATAACAGTTTTTTTTACTATCCCGGGTACCACCGCGGCTACACGCATAGTACTAGTAATATACATGGCTCGAACAACTTGTTAACCTCAAATGGTGGAAAACTACAACTCCCAACATTCTCTATAAAACCACCTGTGGCACTTTTAATTATCTTAACAATAGAATGTATGCAAGGATTGTAGGTTTTTCAACGCTGAGTGCAAAGTTTGGTGACCCTGTATGCCTCCATTTACCAACCGTTCCCATTTCTTAAGGCACAGTCCTCCACTTCTCACTTATTCCTTCCTCTCCTTCCTCTCTCCTTCCTTCCCATCCTCTCCTTTTCCACTTTTCTCTGATCACTGTAATTATGGTATTTTGTGTTTGCATTTGTATGTGAACCCCTTAACTGTTGTACAAGCACTAGGGGACTAATGGTGCCATAAAAATAATGAAGAATGATATATTTAGCCCAACTGAATGATGGTCAGGGGCTAGCGATGTGAACTGTTGATAACTTTTTCCTGGTTCGACCGACAAAATAAGGCAAAGATAGACACTGCTGAGCAATCTGTACCTTATAAACTGACTAAACAGAGCTGTTGGTGTTACGAATGATTCTAGCAGCTTGGGACTCTTCGTGCTGACACTTCTGTAATGTGACGCCATCATCCATATGGCCCTTTCCTGGTGCAGGCTTGCCTGTTCATAGAAAAGCAAATGTAAAATTTCATTTATATAATTAGATACAGCTTGCATTTTTTTCCAGTGGATTCTATACCAGGGTGCAAATGGTGTTTAAAATACAAAGGGTTAGTCTCTGGATGAATAACCATAATATTAGAGAATATTCATTATAATCCCATAAAGGTATTGGGGGGGTTTGCACCCTGTGTCTTTTCGAGCTGTTGCAAGATTAAATGACAGCTTCTGACAGTTTAAGGATTAAGTCCATTTTTAATTAAAGGCTGTTCCATATATTTTGTCAATCATAGAATGACTACTTCTAAACCTCTACTACCACCACTAATATAGTTGAAACCTTTTAATGTGATGTTGAGCTGTCACACACACAATCTGTGCACAGTATCATTCACATTCATGTTGAATTGGCCTGAGCTGCAATACCTATCACATCATTATAAATAAATTGTATGCACTATGTTTGGGTAGTGCTTGTGAGTACTGTTACAATTGTCTGAAAAGCTCCATCTCTTTTAAGTTCTGTCCGAGAGCAAGGGATGAGGAGGTGTCTTAATAAGCACCCTAAAAATTATTGATAAAAAAAATGGAATGTCCATTAGCCATTTTATTCTTAAAAAAAAAACCATTATTCCAGATCTGACAGAACTTAGAAGAAACAGGACACACAGAAACCAAATTTTGTTGAACCCACCAATGTTCTCTATTCATAACTAAACTAGTAACAAATTTCCTTAGATCAATAGTGCAAGAAGAATAGTAAAAACTTTTGTAGTATCTTTATTAAGAAATATGTTCAATGTCATTCTTCTTCTCCTTTTCATATAACAGAAAAGACCCTTATTGCATTACTCGACCTTTTTTTTTCCAGATTATAGAGCATTTTCCTGTTCTGAAAAAAACTTGTCAGAAATTAATCCTAGCAAGCAGTGGGTGAGACTTAACCTCTTTCTGTTCTTGCCCCTAAAGCTGAGTGGTTATCTGCCATCACTTCCCATCTTACCGTTGTGTTCTATTTGAATGTCATCTAGTGAAACTAGAAAGTACCTCCGTAACTTAAGAAACTCAAAATCTTAAGTAACTCAACAAACCCCGTGATTCCTACAAGTAATCCACTGAATCTGCATAGTGTTGTCATACAATATCTATACAGTTACTAACCTGGCAGCTTCCGTCACATTATGGAGCAAGGAATAACTTTTTGAAACCAGCAGTGAAATAGTTTACATGAAGTGACTATTCCTGTGTTTGTGATAAGTAAGAGTTAACAATTCCCATTTCCCTGCTGTAAAGATACTGTCCATAGAGCAGTGGGCTTGCAGTTAGTGATGAAGTCTATGATAAAGCTGCGTCCAGAGAAATACAGAGAAATTCAGCATGGGAGGGCAGGCCAGTGAACAGGAATCTTGCACCCACTAATTTGACTACTGTATCCACAGAGCTGAACAAACACAGCTCTTCTTCTAGCTCACACCAGATCATCACATTACCTCCTCTCCTATACGGTGAGCAGAACGCAGTCCCTCTCCTTCCAGAGCTTAGAATCCATCCAGTGGTGTATAGGTTCTACTGTTCACAGAGATAATAGCAAGGTGGAACATCTACTGCAGGGCAAGGCTAACAGTAAAGTATAGAGAAGACTGCTGGACATAGGTTCTGAAAAAATAGGCAAAGTTGTCCAACATCCCCAAGACCTACTGATTGTGAAAAAAAAATTTGGAGTGCGCCTTAAGCAATTTTGTAGATCAGCTTTGGTTCTGTCTAAGTTTTCCTCTGGCTAAAGGGGTCTAATGACTTAACCTTTAAAAAGACAGTCCCTACAGGGTCCTAATCACTCGCCGAGAGCTGACTCCGTCAAGGGCAAAAGCTAGGTAAGGGAAGAGTTAATCTTAGCCTTGTTTATCTCTCTGAAGTGGATGGACCTCAGATACCTGCTCCAATGCAGAGAACGGCAGAGAAAGGCACATTGTAGCTGCTACTTAATATTTCAAATGTATATCTTTTTTATGTTTACCTCTCAAATGAACACTACTGTGCATGAAGTTGTCTATGTGTGATATTTATACTACTCTTCTTTTTATTGGTCCGTCGTGCTGTCTTGGCATCTTGGGCTTTATGGTTACACAGCCGCTGTCTACAGCTGGATAAAGCAAATGGACTCCCTACTTATCTCTGCGACGGCCCATTCCATCAATGTCTCTCTTTGGGCAGAGCCCAACGTTTCCTACAACAACTTCAAAAAGTCAATGAGCATTACACACACAAAAGTTACTAAAACTTCTTATATCCTTCAAAAGTATATCTAAGTTTCTCAGATCTTTGGCTAGAGAATTACAGTCCCAATGAACTCGCTGCATAAATTGGTGGCCCGGTACTCAACTTTCTATCGATACAGTTCAGCGACACCGGGGCCGCAAAACACAAGACTGTGACCTTTACAGAACATGTTATTATACAAGTAAAATCCTATAAACTCCTCTTAACAATGTTTTTTTATTTGTAAATTGCCAAGAGCTGCTGTGTGCTACCAAAATGAGACGAAAATGGCTTAAAAAGGCTAATGCCATAATGAGACTTCATTATTATGGTGGGGGCCTGATGGTGCCGATTCTAAAGAGTATGGGCCACTTGTCGCGAGCAAAATAATAGAAAGTGTTGGCGACTTCACAGGTTTTATACTCGTTCCTATTTAGACGGTCTGCTCTTTATATAATTCCTGCAGGCGTAACAACAAGGTAAACTAAATCCTGCTAAAATTGAGCTTTATATAGTCTTTATATAGTCACTCCTGCTGCCTTTGTTACGGTTCGCATAATCATATCCCTCTACTTACTAGAATTTTAGATCAGCTAAAAGGGTCCTCGGAAATTTTAAAAATGGGTCTTTGTCCATTTCTGTTGTCTTTTCCTTTCCATAACTCTTGTTCATGGATGTTTTTGGTAATGCAGCTAATTTCTACACAAGAAGAAAGGCTTAACTCAACACAGAGACCATCTGGAATTGCCTCTTTATTTATCATCTGTACCCCCAGCAGGCTATGCTCCATGCTATGAGGCCCTGCTGCCAAAAGAGAAGATGAGAGTGGAACCAGTAAAAGAATACAAAAGAGACTGTGAAGGAGTTCGGGATTTGTTGGGTACAACACACTTCCTGTCCCAAGCTTCATTCATTCCCTGCCCCATTGATACCAGCCAGGTATAACATCTTATACTTCCCAAATATTATACTCAGTGATATATGTGTATGCATAAGTACAGCAGTATATTTGGGTCACAGCTGCATTAGGGTTCATATTTTTAAGATCCGATCCCACGACCTACGACTCTCCATACCACTGTATGTTCTTTAATTAGTCATTATTTTATTTTATTCATTTATGCAATGAATGGATTTTAATACTTATTTGCACTCTATAAACAAATATTTCCTCGCTTTTCAGATTGTTTTACCTCCTCACCTTGAGAAGATCCGAGACAAATTAGCAGAAAACATCCATGAACTTTGGGGCATGAACAAAATTGAACTTGGTTGGATCTACGGCAAGGTACATGAGCATTTTATGTTTCAATTAATTATGTAATGTATTATTTATTATCTTCCTTTATGATCATGTCCGTTATACATAGTGAATACAGTAAGAAAAAAGTCCTATGGTGCTCAATTTCCATACAAGTATATGTGCAATCAAAATAAATTGTTGGAGTAGAAAGGCCCTCGCCCATCAATGACTGCTTGCTTCAAACAAGGATTGATGTATTTATCTTCTAATGATAAGAAGGAAGCGCTCCAAGTGCAGATACACAAAAAAACCTACGGCCGTTTTGTGCACTCGGCGCTTCTTCCAGCTGGTCAAGATGCAAGAATGGCTGGACCATTATACCTCTTGTGTCACCCCTCATCCTCATAGACTGTAAGCTCTTGTGTCACCCCTCATCCTCATAGACTGTAAGCTCTTGTGTCACCCCTCAGAATCATAGATTGTAGCTCTTGTGTCACCCCCTCATCCCAAGACGTAAGCTCTTGTGTCACCCCTCATCTCTATAGACTGTAAGCTTTGTGTCACCTTCATCCTCATAGACTGTAAGCTCTTGTGTCCACCCCTCATCCCTATAGATGTAACTCTTGTGTCACCCCTCATCATCATAGACTGTAAGCTCTTGTGTCACCCCTCATCCTCATAGACTGTAAGCTCTTGTTTCACCCCCTCTCATATAGGACTGGTAAGCTCTTGGTCACCCCTCATCCTCATAAAGTACTGTAAGTCTTGGTCAGCCCTCATCCTCATAGACTGTAAGCTCTTGTGTCACACCCCGCTCCTCAAAGACTGTAAGCTCTGTGTCACCCTCATACTCATCAGACTGTAAGCTCTTGTGTCACCCCCTCATCCTCAAAGACTGTAAGCTCTTTGTCACCCTTATATCATAGATGAGCTCTGTGTCACCCCTCATCCTCAAGTACTGTAAGCTCTTGTGTCACCCTTCATCCTCATAGAATGTAAGCTCTTGGTAACCCCCTCATCTCATAGACTGTACTCTTGTGTCACTCCCCTTCCTATAGATGTAAGCTCTTTCACCCCCTCATCCTCATAGACTGTAAGCTCTTGTGTCACCCCCTATTTTTCCCCCCCCCCCCCCCTCAAGACTGTAAGCTCTTGTGTCACCCCTCATCCTCATAGACGTAGTATCTTGTGGTCACCCTAATCCTCATAACTGTAAGTCTGTGTACCCAACCCCCTTCTAAAGACGTAAGCTTGTGCATCCTCTCCTCTAACTGTAGCTTGTGTCACCCCCTCATCCGTCATATACTGTAAGCTCTGTGTCACCCCTTATCCTCTAGACTGTACAGCTCGTTGTGTCACTCCCTATCCTCATAGAGGTAATGCTCTTGTGTCAACTCTCCATCCTCATGACTGTAAGCTTTGTGTCCACCCCTCATCCTCATAGACTGTAAGCTCTTGTGTCACCCCCTCATCCTCAAAGACTGTAAGCTCTTGTGTCACCCTATCACTCATAGACTGTAAGCTCTTGTGTCACCCCTCATCCTCAAAGACTGTAAGCTCTTGTGTCACTCCTTATCCTCATAGACTGTAAGCTCTTGTGTCACCCCTCATCCTCATAGACTGTAGCTCTTGTTGTCACCTCCTCATCCTCATAGACTGTAAGCTCTTGTGTCACCCCCTCATCCTTATAGCGTAAGCTCTTGTGGCACCCCCTCATCCTCATAGACTGTAAGACTTTGTGTCCACCCCCTCATCCTCATAGACTGTAAGCTCTTGTGTCATCATTCATGCCTATAGACTGTAAGCTCTTGTGTCACCCCCTCATCCTCATAGACTGTAAGCTCTTGTGTACCCCTCATCCTCATACGGTAAGCTCTTGTGTCACCCCTGATCCTCATAGACTGTAAGCTCTGTGTCATCCCTCATCCTCATGGACTTGTAAGCTTCTGTGTGTCACCCCCCCTCATCCTCATAGACTGTAAGCTCTTGTGTCACCCCTCATCCTCATAGACTGTAAGTTCTTGTGTCACCCCCATCCTCAAAGACTGTAAGCTTTGTGTCACCCCTCATCCTCATAGACTGTAAGCTCTTGTGTCACCCCATCCTCAACGACTGTAAGCTTTGTGTCATCTTCATCCTCATGGACGTAAGCTATTGGTCACCTCCTCTCTCATGACTGTACTCTGGTCACCCCCTCATCCTCATAGACTGTAAGCTCTTGTGTACCCCCTCATCCTCATAGACTGTAAGATCTTGTGTCACTCCTTATCTCTCATAGACTGTAAGTCTTGTGTCACCCCTCATCCTCATAGACTGTAAGCTCTGTGTCACCCCTATCATCCAATAGACTGTAAAGCTCTTGTGTCACCTCTCCATCCTCATAGACTGTAAGCTCTTTGTCACCCTATCATCCTCTAATGTAACTCTTGTTCACCCACAGATCATAACTGGTAAGCTCTTGTGTCACCCCTCATCCTCATAGACTGTAAGCACTTGCTTGCAGGACCCTAGTCCTATTGAAATACTTATACTTACTCAGCCTATACCCCCAGTGCAGGACGGCACCTCCCATCTCCATCAGCCATTATTGGTATACAGAAGCTCAGGGTCATCAGTCCAGCCCATAGGGCACAGGCAGAGGATGTAGCTGGTGTGGGTGTTGGCGCACATCACCTCTTAGCTTCTCTTACAAACCGAGGATAAGTTGTTGTTGTTATTTTTATCACCCCTGCTGCCCTAAAAATGAGAGGATGAGACAGAATTGTTTGGAAATTTAGTAGTAGTAGATGTCTTTTTTAATTTAAATGATCTGCATGAAGTTATCTATGCAAATAATTATATGATATTGGTTTGATTGCTTTTTACCGGCTTGTTTTTTTTTGGATGTGTTGAAAATTTTAAGGCGCTGGGTTCTATTAGCTGTTTCTGCAATCCTATAAATTTGTTTTTCTCTACATACAATATATTTTAAAAATGTTAACTTCACTCTGTGGGTTGTATGATGAAAGCAATACCCAATGGGGGCCATTTAACTAAGGGCCCGATTGTTTTCCCGATGTGTTTACCCGATATTTCCGATTGCGCCGATTTTCCCGAATTACCCGGGATTTTGGCGCACGCGATTGGATTGTGGCGCATCGGCGCCGGCATGCACGTGCGAAATCGTGGGGCGTGGCCGAACGAAACCCAACGGATTCGAAAAAAGCCGCATTTAAAAAAAAAATGTGTCGCGAAAATGCAACTTACCTTCACTCAGCCAGGCCGGTGTATTCCATTGCGTTCCGATGCTCTTCAGCGCAGCAGTGCCACCTGGTGGACGTCGAAGGAACTACCTTAATAATCCGCCGGACCCGAATCCACACCACAGAGAACGCGCCGCTGGATCGCAAATGGGCCGGTAAGTAAATCTGCCCAAAGTATGGATTTAGTTTGCTTTATTACTTTAAACATATGTTTCTTCTAAGGAAATCTTCCATCAAATCCTTCATGATAACCAGGGAATTACTATAGACTCAGGCCCCGTGACTTGGTAATACTTCTTATATGTGTTATCCCGTTTTCTTTGTTCTAAAATCAACCTTTAAATTTATGCTATTGAGCCCCCCAAAGGGCTCGGGGGGTGTTACCAGATCCTTTCTGTAGCTTCACAGTTTGTTTCACTCTGCACCTCCATTGTTATTGAAACTTTCTCTATTGAAATAGAGATAACAGAAGGCAGAGGGAGGGATGTGATGAAGGAGCAGTGTTGGGAGGGTGAGATAGTATAACAGCCTGTGAATCCAGTACATGATTTGCATAATTTGTAAAAGTTGATTTTAAAAGGAAAGGAGGCCATGGATAACAAACATAAGAAGATTACCAAGCACGGTGCTTCACAGGCGCTACAACTGTACGGAGACATTCCTCTCCTACTTTGTGCTAGAATAAGCTCTGCTGCAGTGAGGTTATGGACAGAGGGAGGGGGAAGTGCTGAGGGAGCGAGGGAAGACTGTGTAACAGCACTGTGAAGTTACAGCATGGTGGAGGTCTGGTAACCCATTAGTATAATCGATAAAGGTTAATTTTTAGGAGGAGGAAGGAGGCCGGATAAACATATAAGTAGATGACCGCAGCACCAGTGCCTGGATCTATGAGTAATGTCCCTGGTTTCATGATGGATTTTAAATTAGATATTTTTAAACTCCACATTATTAATTGTCATAGTATTTGTTCTTGTTTATGCCATATTGCCCAGAGAAAAACCCATTTAGAATAAAAGGAATCAAAACATTGTTTTTAAAGGAACTGAAGATATGGGCCTTATTACCTTATTATCTCCCTCTAGTGGCGGGATGACAATAAACGTCAGCATCCTGGCTGGTGGAATTCTCCACGACTTCCAGAAAACAGAAAGAATTAAACCTGCAAATGTCCACTGGACTTTAAAGTGAGTTATATAGGAATCCACCACTTCACCTTGTGGTAGAGTAATCTATAATGTGACTGGGTAGATCAGAACAGAAGTACAAACAACAAATCACATTTTAAATATGTAAATTAAGAATTACAACAAATAGTAGGGTTAACTATACGAGTCAAATAAGTGATACGATTTAGGTGGCACATGGTGGTTTGTTTATTTGTCATTTAGCCTTTTCTAGTTATATTCTATTTAAAAAACGCATGCACATTCCATTAGCACAGTTAAGCCCATTTCTTAAAAAGTAACAGTTATGTGTCCAGTTTGTTTGATCCTGACACACTGCATATTTTTTTTCAGTTTTTGTTTAAATGGTGCGCCTACAATTCCCAGAAAGCCTTGAAACAGCGGGCCATCCCTTCTGCTCATGCAGTGCTGCTCAATCCCTTTGAAAATCACACGCCCATTCCATTGCAACGTTTGCTCATTTCTTAAAATTAATTATATTTATCAGTTTCTATAATCCCTGCACCTATGGATTATTTTCTTCAATCTGCGCGGCACGTGTGGAGGTGAGTAGCACTTCTGCCTTGCAGCACTGGGGTCTGGGTTCGAATCCCACCCAGGACAAACATCTGCAAAGAGTATGTATTTTCTCTCCGTGTTTGCGTGGTTTCCTCCAAGTCTTACTCCGGTTTCCTCCCACACTCCAAAACATACTTTTTGTTTTTGAGGTTGTTTAGATTGTAGCCCCATGGGACAGGGATCAATTTGACATGCTTTGTGCGCGCTGCGTAATCTGTGTGCGCTATAGTAAATAAAGAATTATATTAGTATTAGGTTTGTTTAAACACTGAGACTGCAATTCCCAGAAACCTTGCACGTGGGCTGTGTAGTGAGATCATCCTCTGCTCTTGCAGTGCTGCTCAGACCATATAAACACTCTTTTCCACACAATCTGCTCACACCCTGAGGCTTTCCAGCTGGTTTACATCAAATGGGCAAATCTGATATATACAGCTTTTTCCATGTAACCCTCTGTGTGGTTTTCCATACAGTAGTGTGAATGCAGCCTTAGTAATCACAGGGGAAAAGCAGTATTCTTTCCTTTAAAAGAGAGAATGTTTCTAGTACCTAGACAAAAAAACTATTATCCAATATAGTTGCGTTTTGTGTATACTTTAGCATGAGTTTGACTATGGTATTGTGTTTGGCACAGGACATTGCTTGCTCTTGGATTGTCTCATTGTTATTCAAATCAAACTGCGGAAGAAAATTTGAAAAAAGTTAAGCTCCCAAAAAAGTAAGTCATTAAATACTCTAATTTTAATTTGTTTCATGCAAAAAGTGTAGGCACCGCGAATGTATGAATCATGAATTGAATCACCAACAATTCATGTAATTAAACCTCTATTTTTTCTTTGTAGATGTCTCCACCTGCTGGTGATTATATGCACTGTCCTCCAAGAACAGTTTTCTTTGGTATCACTTAAATAATTATTTTTATAGCTTAATTTTCATATTTTTATGCTCGAATTTTGGTTGATTTAGTTCTTTGACTGTAATCACTTTCTACTTTTATCAGCAATCAATGTATTGATCTTATGGAGAAAACTGCCTTGAATGTTGGGTTGTATGATAAGAACTGTATGCTTCGGGGACCTATTAAGGCGCACGCGATTATAAGGCGCACCATCAAATAAATGCCTGCTAAAACGTTACGTTCATATATAAGGTGCACCGGATTATCAGGATGAATGACCAGCAGGTGGCAGACCTGTGCACAATTCACGGCAGCGTTGTCTGTAAGTACGTTCAATATAGGCGCACCTGATTATAAGGATGACTGACGCAGGGGGCATACCTGTGCCAGTTCAAGGAGCTGTTGTGTAATGTGGTTCATCTATAAGGCGCACCTTGATTTCTGAGAAAAGCTATTTTTGTGCGCTCCCTTTATAGTCTGAAAAATATGGTAATACGTTTTCTCTCCAGGCGAACCCTTCTATAAGATACTAAAAACTATTTATATTCAGCGCTTCCATGATGGTTCTCGCCGTTTCCGTTTAGCAGTGCAATAGCCCCTATCAGGATTCATGGCAAATGCATGCGGAATACCCGCACGTGGCAGGACACCACAGGGGAAGCACGCATTCTCTAACACATAAAGGACAGTCAGCGTTTGTGAATCATGTTACCTCCTAAACTGCTATTAATGCTATACATTTGCTCCTGACGTCTAGTATGATGATCCAATGGCTACAAACCTGACCCTTTGGGACCTTTTCGTATGTGAAAAGCTGTTACCAGTCCTCAAAGAAAGTTCTAGTGATAAAAATGGCCGGAAATGCCACAAATGTTGGGCAAAAGATAGAATCACAAACGGAGGACTATGGCAATCAACAGGTAGTGCTGCTCATGTACAAGGTCGTTATCTCATTATGAGTGAGATTACCTCAATGTGATGAATTCATCTTCTTTCAGGGATCCTCCCTTTTGTAATCACTAATCTACTTTTTTGTTATTTTACGTTTTATTTCTAATCTAATAAAACATATGCACAACTCCTGATCTGGAATAGGATAGCCTAACCTATACATCACTCATGGATCAGGTGCTCATTTATTATACATTTGAAATATGTAATCCTGTGATGAAACTGTTTTGTGTCGCATCTGCATACATAATTGTATGAGTAAGACGGAGCTACATATATTAAATAAGTCCTATCTGAAGGGCAGCATGTTTGAGTCAGGAGATATGCTGAGTCCATTGTAAATATGTGTTCTATCTTCCAGCGCATCTGCTATAGAGGCAGAAAATAAGTACGGACAACTTCAACAGTGTCCTATCTGCAGGCTGCACTGTTCCTCAGAGGAAGGTCTGAGCAATTGTACATATGTCCAATCTCAGGTAGCATCTTTAGAGCAGCCGAGGTGAGCAGATGCACATAGTGTACCTATCTGCACGGCAGGCATGTTATAGTGTCAGGAGTGAGTCTTAGCAGATGTACACCTTGGGGCACATTTACAGGTCGAATCGGTTTTTTCCGCGTGTTGCTCCCAACTTTTTCCCATTTTTGCGCCGGATTGCACGGGGATTTGCCGCATCTGGTACCGCGCGTACAGATAACGGGGGGCTGGTGGGCCCTCATGACAAGTACCGACGGATTCGGAAAAAACCCCGCGGAATTTAAAAAATAATTTATGGCCGCAAACATAGCATTCCATACATCGAACGTGGGTGAATTCCGGCGAATCAGCGCCGCAGTCATCGAACCTAGTGGACATCTGGCACTAACCTTAGTTGATAACCGGCGAGAACCCCCGAATCAGTCAGCGGACGAGAAGCACCGTCTGGCATTGCCGCACTGGACCGTAAGTAAATCTGCCTCCATTGTCTTGATTGGAGTTGCATTTAGCGCAGGAGTAAGCTGAGCTAGATTGTTTATAGTCCTGACCTATTGGCAGGCATGTTAAGAGCAGGAGGAGCTGACGACCTGTACATTAGTCCCTATCTGCAGGCAGCAGATTATAGAGCATGGAGAGCTGATGAATTTGCTACTATATGTTAATATCTTGCAGGACGATGTATTAGAGCAGGAGGAGCTGAGAATCATTGCTCATAGTGTCCATATCTGCAGGCAGCATGTTATAGAGCAGTGAGGAGCTAAGTATATTGTACATGGTTGTCCTCACACCTGCGTATAATCAACTTTGGTCCTATAAACTTTTCTACTTATAATGTAACAGTTTCTTAATAGTTCCTATCTTATTCGTTTAGGATCTAGAAATCAGAAACCTCGTTGGTCCATACGATTTACTTGATTAACGAACTAAGAAATCTTCCAATAGGACATTTAATCGTGAAGCTGTCTGAAATATTTCACTTGTGTATTCGGCTGTATAACACGAACACACCAGACAAAGACAATCAGTAAGTTCCCACATACAAATCATGCGGCGAGGACCAAAAGTAAGAAATACATAAGAGAAAAGCAGAGACTTAGAAAAGACAGGAAGCAGTAAAGAGTCTGGGAAGGGGGAAGCTGTAGTATTATAATTATACTATTCTCTTATAGTCTGGATTAAAATTTCATTCATATATATTCAAATAACATACCCCGTAATATGCACAATGTGATAATTATATTCCATATCGCGATGGAATAATCAATGCCTCTTACCTGTGATCCAATACATGAACAACTTACAAATTAGTTTTTTTTTTCGTGAATGTTCCTTCATTGTCATGTCTTTTCATTAGTTCCATAACATATGTGTCTTTACCATGTATTCATTCACCCCATAGTTTTATGCATTCTAGGATATTTATACCTCTGCCAACTACATTTTATTCATTATTTTAATCTGCTTTTTCTTCAACACTGACCAAATGATTGTCGACGCTAGCGTCCAGCCATTGACAAAATTCGCTTCTTAGGGTGGAGCAGTACCAACGTCGCTGTGACATCAGGGATTGGTATTTGGAGTTGAGAGTTGGTATCAAGCTTAGGCTAATGCTTGGTAGCTGGGCCCCGGCCGCATGTAGACCCGATATGGAATATGGAGTTGAGAGTTTTTCACTCGGGCCGTTCGCTTTTCAGCCAAGAGAGACAAGTTCTGAACTTCACATTTGGCATCTTTATATCTTAGTACATGGGAGACATGGTTTACCAATGGGCCAAATTAAGTTTGTTGTCCATACTATCCAATTGACCAGCTCTTCTATCTTCTAGGGAACTTCGGTTATAAACCTTGGACTAGCATGAAACAAACAATTAGTCACCTTTATGTCTTGGGCTCATATCTTGATTCCAAATTATCTGCTCTTCTCCCGTTTGCTATCCCCCTTCATGGCTACACCGATAGAGACCTCTCCTAAAAACACCCTTTTTGGATCACGGGGACTAGATTTACAGAGGTATCACGATTAAGCTAAAAGAGAGATGGCAGCAGCAAAAATGAATGGGGAAGGAAGGCATATACACAGACATAAGCATCTCTGGTGTTCAAATTGTTTTACACTTTCTATCATCACTAGCATTAGTCATGACTAACCACTAGTCTTAAATTAACTTGTGTGAATAGATATAGGACTATTGAAGATGCAGGACTACAAGACAGACCACGGAGTGTACTCCTCCTTTTACAGACTCTTTTGCTGAAATGAATTGTAAAATGCAGCCCCATATAGAAACGCGTCCGAAATTTCTGGCTAATTTAAGATAACTAGTAATTTTGAAGCAAATTTTGTATTGGCAGAATGAATAAAGATAAGGATAATAGTAACTTGTGTTATACATCTCTTAGCAAAGCGCTGCTTCTTGTATTCTTATCCTTCTTTCTCTTGCGTGAGCAAGTATTGTCTGGTGGTCCTCTAACTTCAGACCGAACAGACATTTTACTCTTTTCATAACTAGATGAATATTCCCTTGACAATCGATGATTTAGCTTTTCTGATGAATGTAATTTCCAGGGACTGTCTTAAGGAGTAAGTCACAATTAGAGACTTAATAAGGACAGGGATATTTACATCTTTCTCATACCTAGAGAATAACTTCTCTTAAATTCAATCTCTCTGATTTTAGACTTTCACAGGGACTGGTCCTGTAAAAAGTAATCATAGACACTTTATCACTTCTCACTGATCTTCCAGCTGATAGTATGATAGGACAGGAATGATTTCAGTACATACTGCTTAAATAAAGAAGAAAGGCAGAGTTAACAGACGGGCACAGCAAGAGGTTATTCTATAAGGAAGAATTTCAAATTTGTAACTAGTTAGTTTTTCTAGTTTATGAACCGATAGTTTTTTGTAACTATGTTTCGATTTAGTCACTTCTAAATAAACCACATTGATTCCAAATTTGGCCCACCTCCATAATTTTAGATTATTTTTGTTTAACTACACTGATTTATAAATTGTTCCGTACATTATACTTTGACATAAATTTACCACTTTCTTCAGGGATTCGTTAGAGAAGATTTGTGCGACTATAAATAATCAATATTTAAGTGATCAACCTGATAATTGCAATTCCCTGCAGCTTATAAACTCCCGAGATTGATAACAAAATCATGTAAATCCTCTAAACAAATTTTGTTACTTTATTTACTTTCTACTTATAATCCTCACTAGTAGATGAGACACTTACGATATATACATGGGAGAATACTGTATGTTGTACTATTTTACCGGGCCACTGTTTGGAACCTATGGGAAGCTATTTCTTCTTGGTCCGAAACGGGCAGTCCCGGAGATTGGAGCGGATTTCCTATGTATCAACTTTGGCATAACAATCCAATGAGTTTTCATTTGAATGGAGAACTACTCATCACCAATCAAGGGTCAGAGCTGGCTCTTTGCCCGTTTCTGAAATTGAACATTGCCGTGAGTACTGACTTATATAAACATATCTTTGGGAAATCGGTGGGTAGCCATCATTCATATTGAGAATTTTGCAGTGGGACGGACAGATGCATGTTTTGTGTAAATGAGAAGCATTATATATTTTACAGGCAGTCTCTATATCGTTTAGACAACCCGATCTTATACCCCAGTATGTACACCAGCTCATTCCTGTTCCCATCTGCTTCCACGACCTCTGGGTGAACGCAACCTCGCATGCTTTTTATCGTCTCATGCTGCAATGTTCTTGCGTTCACGATGTCTGTAATGAGCTTATTTATTGACCAATCCTGGATCCATTCAGCAAAAAATGTGAAAATCAATGTCACTTGGGGCAAAAAAAAGATTGTTGGTAGCTTACAATTCTAAATGTCAGCTCTTACATCCTAACTTGACAACTTACATAACAAAGTCCCAAACCCACAAAACAAAACTATATTAAAGAACTATCTGCTACATACTACCAGGGACTGCCTGTAGAAAGCTCTTAATTTGTAGTTTCTTAGGTCTTGCCTGACACAATGGTGACACCTATGAAAAGGGTTCTGCCCCCAATGTTGGATCTCGACGCCCCCCCCATTCGTAACCACACGCCTTCGCACAGCATGGGAATTGTCTTTCATTCATACATAATAGTATTTGCCCTGACTTCTGCTGGCACTTGTAACAGTTAACACAGTGCGGCCTCGCCCTTCTGCCGGACGACCGGCCGTCTTTCCATCATTCTTTTGGGATATTGGCTAGGTCTCATCCTCATAGACTGTAAGCTCTTGTGTCACCCCTCATCCTCATAGACTGTAAGCTCTTGTGTCACCTCCTCATCCTCATAGACTGTAAGCTCTTTTGTCACCCTCTCATCCTCATAGACTGTAAGCTCTTGTGTCACCCCTCATCCTCATAGACTGTAAGCTCTTGTGTCACCCCTCATCCTCATAGACTGTAAGCACTTGCTTGCAGGACCCTTAGTCCTATTGAACTACTTATACTTACCTCAGCCCATACCCCCAGTGCAGGACGGCACCTCCCATCTCCATCAGCCATTATTGGTATACAGAAGCTCGGGGGTCATCGTGCCCAGCCCAATAGGGCACAGGCAGAGGATGTAGCTGGTGTGGGCTGTCGGCGCACCATCACCTCTTAGCTTCTCTTTACAAACAGAGGATAAGTTGTTTGTTATTTTTACACCACCTGCTGCCCATAAAAATGGAGAGGATGAAGAACAATTGTTTGAATTTTAGTAGTAGTATAGATGTATTTTTTAATTTAAATGATCTGCATGAAATTATCTATGCAAATAATGATATGATATTGTTTGATTGCTTTTTACCGGGCTTGTTTTTTTTTGGATGTGTTGAAAATTTTAAGGTGCTGTTCTATTAGCTGTTTCTGCAATTCTGCAATCCTATAAATTTTGTTTTTCTCACATACAATATATTTAA